>KE463954.1:0-28252 GCA_000387445.2 Pythium aphanidermatum DAOM BR444 | reverse complement strand
TGAGCGGCATTTCCCTTTCCAGTCTGTTTCATAGTGCGTCAGCGTCATTGTGTATCCCGTCATCTCGCTGCTCATACATCTGCCTCGCGCGTCGAGCAAACGGCGATTGATCTTCTGGGATGCTCAAGAGGTCGAGGAACAGCTTCTGACGGATGGAGAACATACCAATAGCCGCTCCCATGATCGCGCCCCCTGTTGACATCTACTGAGCACCCATCCACTGGCATATTGGCAACACGTTCAAAACGTACATGCCGTCGCCACAGGGCTCATGCGCGTGCCCACGGCGTATCGCCAGCCCACTGTCGCGGCCACTCCACCGCCAAGAAGACCCACGAAGGACCGCTTCTGGCCATCGCGAAAGTTGGCACGCAGCACTTCGAGTTCTTCCGGACTTATAGTCAGGAAACAGGCTTAGACACCACAACTACATCGCCAGTGAGTACACTACGTACGAGTTCAGCTGCACGGAGTGGTCCATGCCACGCATGACAGCTCGGAAGGCACGTCGGCAGTCACGCTTCAGATCGGCATCAGCCATGATCGTCAATACTGATGAGCCACGATGTTGAAGTGGTCCTGCCCCAACTGGCAGATGTTGTGTGTTACTAACAGCCATAGTGTTCATAACAGAACGGGTGTACACAACGTAACCGCGTTCAAAATACCGGTATCATATCGGTATAGTAGTACCGTGGGTTTCCTGGCCAACACAAGCGAACATGGCGAGTAGCGAGGATGTGGGTTTGGACGAGCTGCAGCAGCGGCTCGTGACGTTCTCAGGACAGCTCGAAAGCATCCATGAGCTACTGCAGAGTGACCCGGAGAACAACGAGTTCCTCACTATCGCTCAGGACCTCGTGGAGGTGATCCGCCTGACCAAGGAGATGGTACGTTCGTGAGCGTAGCTCTTCGTTATCCACCGAGTTGTTCAGGAACATGTGGGGTGTACAGATCGATCTCAAGCTCAGCGCCCAGACCGATAGCAGTGCTGCGGTTCCAGCGCCTCCGCCTCGACAGCAGACCACACAGGAAGAGTCCCAGGTCATATCAGGAGCGCCAGTGATCGGTACGTTCATACGTCAACGATGGTATCCTGGTGTCTCCAAATGGCTCACAAGGGCTTTGCAGAGTTCTCTCCGGGCACTGTATGTGAAGCACAGTCCAAGGGCGTGTGGTTCCCTGCGTACATCGAGTCGCTCACAGCCCGTGACACGTATAACGTGCATTATTTGGGTTTTGGCAATAAGGACGAGCTGCCGGCATCGTCACTGCGGATGATTGACACGACTGCGTCAGCTGACGAGCTACCTCCTCGTGATTCAATCACGGTGGGGTTCAAGTGCCTGGCCAAGTACTACGTCGACTCGCAGTACTACGTGGCATCCGTGACCTCACTCACGCCGTACGGCTTCCAAGTGCTTTTTGACGGCTACGGAAACTCGGAGGAAGTGCCGTATGAGTACATGAAGCCCCTTGAGACCGCACGAACTTCTACACAGCACACAGTACCAGCATCTATCAGCAATACCACGGCCGACACAACTACACCAGGCGAGACAGCTCCTTCGACGACATCAACGGTAAAACCCCGGGAAGCAGTAGTAGCCAAGGCGATCAAGGTCCCGGAGAACCTTCAGATCTTACCAACAGACACGGAGGCAGAGAAAGAGCGCAAACGCAAGCGCCTCAAGCATATCCAGAAGCTGAACAAGCAGATTGAGGTCGAGAACGCACACAACCTGAAGCAACACGATTGGAAGTCGTTCCAGCAGAAGGCAGTGAAGAAGAAAGTGAAGGGAAGCGGTGTGCTCTCCAAGCGGGGCACGAGTATGTTCGCGTCACCCGACTCAGTGCAGGGGCGTGTTGGAGTGGTGGGTAGCGGGCAGGGGATGACGCATTTTGAAGACACGAGAAAGAAGCTCAAGACAAGCATGCTCGAGAGCGCTCCGCGTCTCTGAGAAGACACAAGCACCTATCATGAACAAAGAGGCACAAGAAGAAGGTGGGTGCTATCATGAACATACAGGCCTGATTTACGTCAATTCGCTGCATTTCCTCGCAGTTTGTTCTTGATTTTATTCATTTGGGACTGATATGGTCTCGCTGCTTTGATCACACAAAGGCAGGACCTCCACCTCCACTCGGACGATCGCTTCGGTGAGACGAGAGACTGCTACTCGTGCGGTGGAGCAATCGCTCTGTTCTAAAGTGGTGCGGTGGTTCCCGTCTTGACTCGGGAGTGTCAGCAAACTCGTGACGGTGATGATCACTTGAAGCAGACTCTCGAGGTGGTGACGGCGTGCCAACGGACCAGCCGTGGCCACTCGTTACTCCTGTGGCTGGCTGCCGTGGTGGTTGCAGGATTGGAATGGTAGGAGGTAAAGCACCATCCAGCATTGAGGAGGTCACACTGAAGCTGGACGGGGAAAACGCGTGTGCACCGGACACTCGCGACAAACCAGATCGTAATGACGACGCTGGGGATGATCCGGGGGATGAAGAAGCACCGTCGCTATCGTCACCATCACTCCCCACCAACGACGGCGTGTCCATGTTTCCTCCTTCACGGAGGCGATGGCGCCGAGCTCGCTCTCGTTCCTTTCGCCGCTGCCGTCGAGCTGCCCGTATTTGTTGCTGTACCTCGGCCTTTTTCAATTGTTCTTGACGCTGAACTGCCTCCATGGCTTGTTGCAGGTACATGACCAGCCGCTCCATGCTCTGGTCGAACCCGATCGAGACGTTGAAGTGTTGCACGACACTTCGAGAGAAGGTGTATCGCTTGGCTAAGTCGATCGTGTGCAATGACAGCATGAGTGGCACGATGAGTTTTCCTCGGTCTTCCGCGAAGGCGAGCTGATCCGCCAGCATATCACACTTGGCCGAGATGGGTGAGAGCACGACGATGACTGCAGTGCAGTCCAGAATTGCATCTTTGGCGGCAAGCTGCCGAGCCTGTGCTGTTGCGGTCGCGGTCTCTCCGCCTGAGCCATATCCAGCACTGTGGTTTGTGGCCGCCGAATGCTGACGACGCAGAAGACGGGGTGAACCGTGAGAACCAGATCCAGGAACGCCACAGAATCCTGATCCATACAGAATGGATGGTGCTGCTTGGTCCAAAACGCACCGGAGCCCTTGCTTTTGAAGAGACTTCTGCAGTCGCTGACAGAACGGCAAGTGGTAATCACCGTGAGCAATAAATACGTATGATTTCGGAGGCGCTGGCGCGACCCCGATGCTTGGTTCGTCGAGAAGCAAATCGCTTCGGTCGATCACATTGCTTCCTCGAGAGTGACGCTGCCCATGATCCGACAAAATTGCATCGCTGTCCTCGTCTTCCTCATCTTCATCCTCGCTCGACATAGCAGGAGCGTCGTTGATTCCGCTACGTGCCCTCATCAGCATCTTTTGGCGCTGCTGTCGTTGAAATCGCTTCACGCGATGCTCTTCAATCTGGTCATGTATGCCGTCCAAAAGTAAACGCATGCAATTTCGGAACATCTCGTCATCACAGCCGAGTTTGACGATCAACTTCGGCTTGGCAACTTGGCCTCCATCGGTGTCCTCTGCCACATCTCGAGGATCCTGTTGGGCAAGGAGTGCTTCATCTCCGTCTACATTGGGTGATCCGGCGTGACTCGACTTCTCCTTCGACATAGAACTCTTGTCTGCCGGACTAACGTCTGTGGTCTCCACAACCCGCTCAACAAAGGCTGGGCGGAAGTCGACAATTTGCCGTGTCCACAAGTACACCTGAAGTTCTTCAGTCATCTGCATGTCTTCGCACTGAATCGCAACAATTGGAACATTGTGCATTTTCGCGAATGCCAGTTCCTTCATGCACCACTGGGACATAGGATAGTCTATTGTGAGGAGTGCAAGAACGAGTGCGCTCGATCGGATCCCATTTGCGATTTCCTGTCGCCAGACGGATCCACCGGTGATGCCGCTTGGATCCATCGAATCGATCCAGGTGGTGATGTAAGCGGCTTCCAAAGCGTCTCGAACTTTGCGAGCCAGTGCACTGTGGGAATGACAATAACTGATCATGACGTCGCGATGCCCAGCCTCTTTCTTGATGGCATAACGCAATGACGACGATGTCGTGCAGTCCATTGCGCGCTGGCCCATGTAATTCACTGCCGTCAAATTCATACCGGCCCGTACAAATAGTATCGCAGTGGCTTCATTGTTTTTCCGCAGAGCTACGTGGAGAGCAGTATCCCCATTCCCCTCCCTCGTGGCGTGCAAATCGATTCCATGATTCTGCAACAATGCAAAAATGGCTGGATCAAGTGTTCGAGCCGTCTGAGAAGTCGTGAAGTCGGTGCTGTGGCCGTTTGGCCCACCATGATCATTATGAGCGGCATGTCGACGGTGATGATCATGCTGACCACCATTGTGAGCGTCTGAAGAGAATGCGGCGGTGCTTGGGCTTGAACATGTTCCGGCTGCACAAATACATAACAAGGGATCTCCCTGGATATCACGCACGTTTACATCTGCTCCGTACTGCAGAAGAACCTCCACGGCCTTGATTCGATTCAGCAGACAAGCCCACGCTAGAGCTGTGCGTCCAAATGCGTCCGTTGCATCAACTTCGGCACCAAACTTGAGCAGCAGCTTGATCACTTTTGCTTCACCACGGATAGCTGCCCAATGCAGTGGTGTCCGGCGAAAAAAACCTGTGACCTTTTCGCCTAACGTATCAGGACTTGCGCCGTGTTCAAGGTAGAATCGGACTTCTTTTTTGTACCCACGCGCTGATGCATCATGTAACGGCGTGAGTGCCACATCGCCACCGTACTTTTCGATCTCCATCGCAACAGCGTGATTGCCTACCAAACGAGCAACCTCAAACGCCGTCAGGAAATATCCATTGCCTGGAACATGAAGAGGGTTGGCATCCGCATCAAGCAATAACCTTGCACACTCCTTGTTGATTGCCCAGAAGAGAGGCGGGGTCGCAAACTTACGATGCGAGGATTGTGCAGACAAATTGGGATCCGCACCATAACGAAGCAGTAGAAGAACCATATCTGTGTTGCCCATCGACACGGCGACATGAAGTGGCGTCAGTAGTGTCGAACAGAAGAGCCCAACAGGTCCAAACACAAGCCGGGTTTGGTGCTTGGAGTAGTTGGACATGCGAAGCATCGGCACGATATCGAAGAAAAAGCGATACACCCACGAGACATTGAGCTTCAACAGCTCCATTTTCTCCACTTGATGTACATCGAACATGGCGTTGGACAGAAGTTCTTGTACAACTTCTGCATTGTCGAACGCCACAGCAACGTGTAAGGGGTTGCGTTGGCATTTGACAAAGCGTTTGCCAAATACATTACTCAAGAAGCCTGTGTTCTCGTACCACTTGTGGGCAAAATCTGGCCCATCCAGTGCCATGGCGGCTTCGATCTGGGCTCGCACTTCGTCTATCTCTCCGTATTTGGCTGCATGATACAGCTTTTTCTTGATATCGTGGATCTGCTTGAGTCGTCTTGGCGCAAAAAAGAGAATCCGGAACGATTGCTCAACGTAGTCGAATCGAGCGCGTCCAGGAACACAGCCGCGCTGATACAGAAAATGCTCGTGCATGCGATGGAAGAGGATGATTTGATTCCACCTCAGTACATACGCCATGAGGCCGATGACTTGGGCGATGATAAAAGTCAAATAGATCCCGATCGACAGTTCGCTCGCACATCGCGTCGATACACTCCACACATCTGTATGGGTCCCTCTCGAATCGGCAATGACGGCAGTGGGGAAGAACACTGTGACAAAAATGTACACTAAGTACGGGATCTCGATGATGACGAGCAGCTCACAAAGCGTGAAGAGATACGTCTTCTTCAGCTTTGGGTGGTCGTCATCATGCACAACCGCACCATCTGCAGCAGCCGCTGTGACCAACGGGGCGCCGGCCGCATCAACCCCTCCCAATGGATCGATGCCTAGTGTTCCATTCACAGGCACTCGGTCGAGTTTTCGTTTTGACAACGGTTTGATCCGCTTGTACAGCTTACACCACGACATATTCAATGCCGGGACACAAAGCAGCACATTCCCCAGCAGCGAGAACGAAAAAATATCGAGGAACTCGCTCGAGAACTCGTGGCATTCCTTCTGTTGTTCCCTGTCCAGCAGTGCCTTTAAAATGGCGTCGTTGATCACGAGCCGAAGCACGTAGATTACGATTGTGAGCAGTGTGTTGGAGATCATGGGCGCACAGAGGAACGTGTTGTCGTCGCCCTTGATGCCGGGCAGCACATGCGCCAGGAGCCGGCGCACTTTAGTGTAAAGCCACCATGCTCTCCGCACTTGGAGTCGGCCCTGGCAGTCGATGTAATAATGGGAAGACGGGCAGTTGAGAACTGCGGCATTGGGAACCCGTCGTTTGCCGTGCGAGTGGGAGTGGGGTGACTCGGAACCGTTCTCGTGGGACGTTGTGGACGGGTTGCTGCCATTAGTCTTGTCGCTCGCCATACTGAGCAGGCGTTGGCTCCGGAACTGTTGCATGCCCGGTCGCTTAAGCACGGGGCTACGTGGGGACGGGGTCGATGACCGCGTTGTTGACTGGGAGCGCACGAGGGCGGCAACACGCGCGGCAGTCTCCTCGAGCGCGCGCGGGGACTCGAAGTGGACGAACGCGTGACGCGACTCGGTCTCCGAGTCGCTCTGACTCACATCGATCGATAAGCGAGACGCCTCGTCGCCCATTCTCGTGGGGTGTACACGCGCACCGTCGACTAATTCGTCATACGAGCGTGACAACTCGAGGTCGAGCCCATGGGCCGACGAAGATGCGGCATGATGCGGCATGGCGGTCAGGTCGTGGCGTTACTTACAGACACCAGGCGTCGCCGATGGCGCATATGCCCTTCGCTGTATTCGCTTCCTCTGCACTGTTGATGGGCCGTTGGTGATGCCCGCGCTCCTCCCCTGTCGCTCGCCGCTGGTCTAAACTTTAGCGGGCGATCTTCCTTCTCTGGTTGTGCTCCCCCACACTTGAAATGACGTGTAATCCAGCCTTTGGACCACGATCACGACTGCAAGCGGGTCAAAACGCTGTTGCTGGACTAGAGTCCAGATGCGATGGCGCCAGACAGCTCGGTCTAAACAACTCCACAGTCTGTTCTGCAGCGCGTCCTTCGAACTGTTGGGCCAACACTTGGCCACAACCATGTGACACCGCAGTCTTTGACCGTGGTACCGCTAACCACCTCAATACAAGATCGCTAGAAACACAGAAACTTCGTTTTGATTTGCAAAAAATACACCCTTCAACCTTTCCCAATCGGTGTGATTCGTGAAAATTCGAGACAGTAGATACCTCCATGATTAGGGCTGTTGTTGCAAATTGCATCTCATTCCTTTTATCAGTGACTTACCTGATGCACGCACTCTAGATCAATACATGACTTGAGGTTATAACATGGGTACACTTGCCTCTCATCGTCCGACTAGGTGCCTTCAAGCTTTGCCACAAGCGAGACTGAGTCGCCAAGTACTGGTACATTAAATTACAGGCGTCTAGTTACAGCTCTAGTGTCTAGTTGGCGGAGGCGTCGTCCTCATGTACATGGCAGTAGTGCCCACGTCGAACTGACCGTGCACAGCCTGTGTAGACACATCGCTTGCCACCGCCATGCGAAATGCAGAAGCCGTTGCCACGATCCTTCTTCTCACAGCCCTCAGTCTGGCACTTGCGGATACCTCCGTGAACGTAGCATCGACCCTTACGCTGTTGTCCACGCGTGCAGCCAGGGAACTCACATCGCTTTCCACCACCATGGGCTCTGCAGAAGCCACCTCCCTGAGAACTGCGCGTACAACCACCTGGACCTGTGAATTGACAGCGTGCGCCTCCACCGTGGGCCTTGCATCGACTGTTTGATTGAGCCCGACGAGTGCATCCGTCTTCCACGCACTTCTTGCCTTTCATCGCCTTCCCTTGACTTGAGTCAGAGTCTACCGAAGGCGGTTGAACCGGCGAAGGTTTTGCCTCTACAGCTTTAGACGGAGCTTTCCTCTTGGGCGGTGACTGATCAGTAAGAGAAGCCATGAGAGCTGAGGCGGCTGGTGTTTGCTTTGCTGCGGAGCTGGATGGTTTCCGTGACTTGCTCTTCTTGCTTGAAATGTTCCGCGTAAGGTCTGGTACCGACTGAACAGCAGCAGTCGGAGTCAGCACAAGAGGGGGAGCCCACAATGTCCCAATCGATGAGGCGTTTGATATTGTTGCTACGGATGGCGGAGGTGGTAGCGTTGTGGGTGAGAGTGATGCTGACAAGTAGCGTGAGTTCGAGGCAGTTGTGGCTGCCATCATCACGTGCTTGATGCTGTTCGGATTGAGTCGCTGCTGTGCACCGGAAGGATTGTTGCTCCAAATGGCTTGCTGTAGCGCTTGGATTGCGTTCAGCGAGTTTGTGCTCGTTGTTGGTGTTGAGACCATCGACATAGGAGAGAGCTGAGGAGCTCCAGTTAATGGTTGGACTGGCATCAAGCTCTCGTTAAAAAGGCTATTCCGCGGAGTTCGATGGGAATCCAGCAGCCCCCCTGCTCTCGGCGTGCTGAACCCCAATGGGTTGAACACTTTATACTGTGGAAAGCCGAACTCGGTCGATGGGGACGGAAGAAGCGGAGAGTCTCCCGCCATGCTCAGAAAAGCATCCTTGAACGCCGGGTCATACAAGGTGGAGGCCGCGTTCAGCTTGGGCAAATCGATCGGCTCAATCATACCGGAACCATTCAGATGATCAACCATTTGATCGAGCTGTGGTGGAGCCATGGTCAGTGATTCGTCGAAGTCGTGGTCATTCAATAACTGACGGAAAGCTTCTTCTTCTTCAGGACCGACGACGATGCCCACTCGAAGTGAGTTGCCAGGCGATGCGGCGGATACAGCGTGATGGTTGCCGTGGAACATCAGCTTGTTTCTTGAAGAGGAGGGCGTGGTAGTCGGTGGAAACACGGACGTAGAGATCAGAAGAGACCGAGGCGTACGCCCTGGAGATGGCTGCGGCGTTGAACGCAGCTCTGGCTGAAACAGCGACTCGACGAACGCGGCTTCGTCCATCTACTGGGACTGCCACGGGCTGTTGTGTCTGTTGCTCAGTCCTCGCTGAGAACGATGGGGATCACGGGAGCCTGAAAATCAACGTAAAAATTCGCTCAAACTCAGTATTTGCGCATAAACGCGGGGGCCAAACTGGCCACTCGCACCGTGCAAAAAAATTAGGAGGAACACCCGGTCGGACCGCCACCGCAAGGGCACGCCCTCCACAGCCCGTGGGTGCCGCAGACAGGCAGCTGCCGACCAGGTTTTCCGCCTTCACGTCTGGCACGGCGCGAATGGGGTCCACCACGGTCCGTACCTTGCGTGCGAGAGCCTCTTTCTTCACTGGTAGGTCGGTGGCTGGACTCAATCGCTGACGACTCGAAGCGGAGACCGTGAGATCCTGACGGTCAAGAGTGAACGACTTAGGGGCCTCAACTGCACTTGAGTTTGGTGCTGCTGAAGAACCCTAGTTGGAGCAGCTGTGAATATCCGACACAGAGCACTTGGCAGCAAGAGCTGAGGGATGTACAGCTGGTCGACCAAGACTGCCAGGCTGGAGGCCAGGGTGAGTGTCGCGAGCACAATGGCTCGATGGCTCGAGAGTGATGCCGACGTCAGCATCATCGTGCGAGGCCTACGCAATACTGTGCTGTACGCTGTGCCTCTGGCTCTGACCGACTGAACTGCTGGTGCATGCAGCAGCTGCCTTAGCGAGACGGCGGGTACGTCGTCGTACCAGTCGTGACCTTTTAGCTGCATTCATGTGCACTCTTCCTCGACGTCTGATTGAACGACTTCAATATGACTACCGGTGAGGATACCGGTTTCTTGTCTTGGTTCTGAGTTCACTTTTCTGGTTCACCTCTGAATCCAACCTTCCAAATGTGAGGGGATGGACTCTGTCTCATGGGTTGCAACTTGGCGAATGTGCCCAGCAGTATTCGGTTCTCCGTCCGTTTCTCATACTGTGCACGTCAAACCGTAAATGGATACACATTTGTAAATTCGGCATCGACGCGAGAAGAACTCGAATGATGTGGCCAAATTGAACCAACACTTTGCAGGCGTAGTATGGACACCAGAAGCAAACCTCCGACCCTATTAATAGCTTGCGCCAGAACCATTTTATTTGACATTTCTAGTGAGCGAAGGATCGAAGGGGGCTTCAGATGTGTTCCTGAAGTACTGCGTTTCACCAGCTCTCTGGAAGCCTCAGAACAATGCCCTTGGCGCAGTAGAGAGCCGGAGGCGACGAGGTCAATGAACCTCCCAGGTGGGCGTAGCAACAGACGATCGGTCGCATCTGGACTCATGTACCAGACCATATCAGTACCGTGACGGTTGGTGTGATCCATCACATTGTGATTCATAGTGGTCAGACCTCTGGTCAAGTGCAGTGGTTGGTGGTGACTGCCGCAAAGAGACGAAGCGACTGAAATTTGTCAGACTACATCAAGCCTACTCATTCGCTTTCATACAGTCGTTGTCCCTGGATCCGACTTGAGTTATATGGATAGTACAGAGCTACTTACGCCTTCGACACGATGTCACTTCATCCAGACCACACTGAGATGAGTTCACACGAAGACCGTGCTAGAGTCTCCATCAAGGACCAACGTGTAGTACAGGGTACGTTTTCGTTCTACTGAGTTACCTCTGATGTGGTGGTGGTGGAATTTAGTTGTGCCTCGCAGTGCGAGTCGCACCCAGCGCCGTGATCCCTTCGAGTATGGCAGATCCATTGCCTGACCATATCAGTGCGCATAGTTCAGCTCCGCGTTACCAATCTGAGCTCAGTCCAACATGTTTATGACACGACTCATAAACGAGAAATTCGTTTTTACGATAAATGTAGAAGGAGATCGTAAATGAATTGTCCTAGCCATGCAATTCTGGGTCATGACGCGGTGGCTTCCCAACCGACCACAAATTCACTCTGTTTCACCATGGTGCCCACATGGCCGCGAATCTCATATCCAACGCATGGCAACATCTACATCTTCAAGCTGCCACGCCTTTGCGGAAGTGGTCTGTGAGGTTCTTCGATCTTTTTGGTGGATGGATGAAAAGCATCCACATGTTCACTTGTCGGTGTCAAACCAGCCACGTAGCGTTAGGGGAACCTGTGGGTTTTCGGAGCAAAATGAATCGCGGATAGCCTGGGACAGATCCTTATTGGTAGGCGCAGCTGGGCGCTGGTGATGAGATTCTCAATAAAACTGGGAAGGATTGGGGTGGAACACGACAACATCTTGTTGGGGCCAGCAGGGGCCAGTCACCAGTAAGCCATGCGGATGACTGTCGCCATCATCGCGTTTTGGCGAGACATCGTTGTCCCTGTCGGACCGCGGCTTGCCCAGCCTGCGAGCAGCCAGCTGGAGACATGCCTTGCACCTTTACGACGAACGCACAGCATATCACTGTGTTTCACCTTGAAGAAAAATTCACGAACCACGGAATGCTGAACGCCTACACGATGCAAATGGCGAGAGCGTGGGAGCGAAGCTGGACTTCGATGGAGACTGCCTCGACTTTCTCGCCTTGAGGCTCATGTAGACGCTGCGGTGCAGCCTCGCTCGGTAGGAGAGGTCCACCGTTGAGTCTCAAGTGAGACTCTCCCACACGAAGATGAGGAGAGGTGCATCTCTCAGGCATGATGAGCGAGCGCACCCGAACACCACGTTGAAGATCGCGCCATGTCGCTCAGAGCATCCTTTCTGCGGGATATTCCAAGTTGGAACTTCCAACGGCCCGCTACGTTGATCCAACTTCGGCAGAAGGAACCACATCCTACAACTTTCTCGGCAAATTATCCCTTCTGCCAACTCTCCACGTTGGTTTCGCGTCTCTACCGCAGAAGTCGCCCCACCAGTTGTCGTCAAGATGCAGGGGTTCTTCCGATGCGTCGCGTCACTGCTGCGGGCTGTTGGTGTGTTGTGCTGGTTTGTCGGTTTCCGGACTGTTTTTCTCTCCATCTGCTGATCATCCCGGCACTTCTGGCCATTTTTCAAGAAACGGTTCAGAGTTCAGAACCTTTTCGCGGCGCTTTTCAGGAGCCAGATACCAGTCATCTGTTCGGTCACTCATCATCTTAAAGTGCCCGTTCAGTTCGGGAGCAGGTTTTTCAGCTTGATCTTGCAGGAACTGTTCCCTTGTCTTGGGCTCTGTATGCAGCCAAACCATGCAAAACAGTTGGTCCGCTTTCTGGCTCGTTTGTGTTCCACCCTCTCCTTCTCTGCCGCCCAGCATCATCGATCGCGGATCCGCTTTGCGCTGTCGACCTGTCGACAAAACGAATGCTGGTTGTGTGTTGAGTGCTGTCGTGAGTGCGGTCTTTTGGGGTGTCTGGACTCCTGCGGCCCTCGTGCTCCGTTTTGTTCATTTTCAATTCCTACGGAGCGCTCGCAGTAGACTCCTTACCGTCCGTCTTCTTGGGTAACCAAGCAGCGACACTCCCCACGCTCCTGCTCCGTCAAGCGTACAGTCCTCCGGGATACAGCTCAACAACACTTCACTCCACTCCGCTCACATTCTTACCCCGCCTTTCTCCTCTTCAACCTCCCAAGAGAACGATGATCATGACCCACTCCTTCGCTCAGCCAGAGTCGCCAGTTGACTCGTGCATGTTCCCACCACTCTATGAGCTCGTGCAGACCAAGCAGTCCGATATGCCAGTCAAGACCGAGAAGCCAACTGAGAGCCTTCTCTGTGACGCGGACATCGAACCGTTCGAGTACAACCCGAACGCCAGGTTCCTGGGCGCTGAAGACTCGCTCAACTCGGTCTTCGGTGACGCGGATCTCATCAACTCGATTATGACGAGCCTTGAGACTGAGCAGGCGCAGCTCGCCGCACAGGCTTCCCAGGTGCCGCTTGTCACGATGCCACCAATGACGGTCGTTGCAAACGCTGCGTCGTTCCCATGCATCCGCAAGCCTGGTACGTTCCTCAACAAGGATGGTCGATGGATCAAGGGCAAGCCTTGCCGTATTGGTAACTGCGACAAGCGCGCGCAGTCGAATGGTCTGTGCAAGGGCCACGGCGGTGGTGCGCGCTGCAGCGTGGAAGGCTGCTCCAAGAGCTCCCAGGGGGGTGGTCTTTGCCGTGCACATGGTGGCGGCAAGCGTTGCCTCCACGAGGGATGCGAGAAGGGCACTCAGCGCAACGGCTTCTGCTACCTGCATGGCGGTGTCCGCTCGTGCGTTGTTGAAGGTTGCGAGCGCAAGGACCGTGGCAACGGCAAGTGCTTTGCTCATGGCGGTGGTCGTCGGTGCCAGGCGCCTTACTGCCTGACGACGATCCGCAAGGGCACGTACTGTGACAAGCACATCGCCAAGATCGTGTGAAGCCTTTACAGCCCCAATGTCAGAGTCCAGTCCATACAACCCTCCACAGAGAAGCTTTAGCGAAATGCCATTTGCCATTCTCTGCTTCGACGCATTCAGTGTTGTACAGTATAATGCACCTTCATTCTATCGCCACCTAATTCGTCGCCACCGGTTAGACAACATTAGTCCTTCAAGTGCGATCGCAAGCCAAAGACACCGCCCGTGTGGTAGACGCGTGTCACCAGTACCGTAGTTAGACCCTCGCGAACGAGAACATTGGATTCACTGGTGCTTTCATTCCCATCCTTCTTGCAGATCAAAGAACTCTGCCATGAGACGCGCGGAACAGAGAACTGTTCTGGTTTCCTACAGAATTGTTTGTGTGAATCATACTGTTGTCGTCGCCTTGTGTGCCCGCCGTCGGATTACTGTAATCCGTTTCCAGGCCTCTGGACTGAAATGTCGATGCGGCGACCAACAGCATCATCCGCTGTGTCGGCCTGCGTCACCACCGCGCCGTCTTCATGAGTTGTCTCATGGTCCACCATGCACTGCGCACATCATTTTGGTGGCGCTTTTTGTCAACACGGACCGGTTAGACGCCTCGAAAGTCTCTTTTCAAGACACGCGTTGTCCCGGATACATATCTCGGCTCGGATGGCGTGATGCGATCATGGATCAAGAGTCAAGTTGAGCATGGAGCCAACATCTCGCACCATTTTCGCCGGTGTTGACGAAACCTCCCCACTAAGACAACCCCACAACAACCATTCCCCCACAAGTTGTGGGCCACAACAAGTCTAAAATGTCCGTTTAGGTCAGAGCCGGAAAACACTTCTCACTTCTTTCATCAAATTCTCGTTACGGTATCAGTTAGCTCAATTGGTATTGTTCCTGTACAATGGTAGTCCGTAGTTTGAACAGCGTTCCTGCCGTCTCCCATTTCCACACCATCGATCGTGGGCGTTGTGGGCTCATCACTCGGGTGCTCGAGAATGCTGACAGATGTGGCTGAGTTGGACATGATCGATGACAAGCGACCTGGGCGAGTCTGATACCCAGACTGGAGGTCTGTGGGCGACATTCCACTGCTGAAGGTGCCACGGTCTGTCTGGGTGTACTCTTCGTCAAAAGCATGCATATTGTTGTCGAAGAGCGGGTCCAGATCGTCGTCCTCACCCAAGAGCTCGTCTTCAAGCGGGTGATCTTCATATTCGTCATCTTCTTCGTCCATCACACCACGCATGAGGGTTGAGAAGTTGCCAAGCATTGACTGATGCAGACTCATGTCTGAATTGAGTGAACGCGGTGCAGGCGGATGGCTTGAGGTAGAGGATCCTAGGAACGAGTGGCTCATGCTCCTGGACCCCAAATCGAGCCATCCACGACCACTGCTTGTCACACTGGCAGCATCACCACCACCGATGCTTCGGTTACTTCCTGGTCGCCTTCGCAAGCTTGCCACACTTTCAGCCCCAGTGTGTCCACTGAAAGACGAAAGCTGACCGAGACTCAGGGTCTTTGGCAGACGGAATGTCGACATCGCTGGTGTTTCTACAGAGATACCGTAAATCTCTTCGCGCAGAGCAGATAGAACCCGATCAAGTGCTTTTTCGAAGCCGATCATATCGCCTGACGAGAAGAAGTGGAAAAATTCACTTCGCGACAGACTGTACTGCATATCGAGGCTGAACTCAAGAGGGTTTGCGACAACTGGGATGATTTTCTTGCCTTTGTCTTCCGCGAATGCAAGTTGATCTTTGACCAACTGGCTTCGAAGAGTTTTATCCGATATTATCACGACAAATGCTGAACATTTTAGAATAGCCTCTTTTGCGTCGTGAATGCGGCGGAGCATATCATCATCGTTAGCCAGGTTTCCATCCCCACTTGACTGAGCAACTGATTCAGGGGAAGTTGGTGTCGTGTCATGTTCATCGATCTTGGAATCCCCACGACCAAGCTTGTGGCGGCGGTCAACATAACAATGCAGCCCACCTTCGCGACACAATGCTTCACACAAACGACGCACAAATGTGATGTGCCAATCGCCGTGCGAGATGAAAACAAACTGCTCGCCTCCATCTACAACTTCTTTCGCCTCTTCAAACGTCTCAATCACGCTCCCACTGCCGATAGATGGAGCAACACCACGCTGTGTAGGCGATCCATCGAAACCAGGCTGATGAACATAGTATCCGTTCTGGTTCAAAATGATGCTACTGGTGAGATCGTTCACTCCGAGACCCCCGAAGCTTTGTCCGTTTATCCCCTCAATGAAACTATTCGAGTTGCTGATAATCGAGGCGTTGGTTTCGTAGAATGCATTTCCGCGTTGCCAGCGATTCGAAGCAGCCTGTAGTGCAAGGTTGTTGCGGCCTCTTGGTCCTGTTTGATGATTCGAACGAAAAAAGGAAACCGTCACGGGAAGTGCTTTCCAGCATCATCTGTTCTTGGAGCATCTGCACTTGACCACGCTCATCGAACGCTACAGTTGCATTCGAGAATGGAGCAGCACTGCCGATAGTGTTTGAACTACCTTGGTTCCATCTTCCACGAGAGCGGTTTCTGGAGATCCCAATCCCTGTACCATTGCTGTTGAAAGTATCACCAGTGGAACCGCCCGTGTTCATTGACGACATTGTGGCAGCACGGCTGAGATTCTTGCGCAGGATATGCTCCTTGCGCTTTTCGATCTCGTCGCGCAGGCCGTCCACAAGTAGTCGAAGCTGCTGTCTGTAGATTTCGTCATCGTACTCATACCGTATATCCCTTTCGCTTTCATGGTCAACCGAAGTGATTGCGGACTCGAATGGGATGATTTGGCGTGTATACAAGTACACCTGGAGCTCCTCGGAGATTTTTGCGTTTTCCGTCGAGATGGCGAGGATTGGTGTTCCAACTTGCTTTGCTAGTGCAAGCTCCTTCATACACCACTGAGACTGGGCGTAATCTTCGGTGAGAATGCATACGACAATTGCAGCGTTGGTGACACCTCTTGCTATTTCTTCCCTCCAAACAGCCCCTCCACCGATACCACTAGGATCCATAAGGTCCAACCAAGTTGTAATGTTTGCGTCTTCCAAACTCTTCCGGAGCTTCAGTGCGAACTCCTTATGGGAGTGTGTGTAGCTAATCATCACATCCCGGTTACCCGCTGCCCTCTTGATCTCAAACTGCAGTCGAGTAGACGTTGTGCAGTCAATTGGGCGAAGACCATCATGATTCATTCGCATAATGTCACCACCAACACTCAGCAGAGCGACAGCTGTCGGGAGATCATCTAGTTTAACAGCGATATGAAGCGCAGTATCTCCTGTCGAAGGAAGCTGGTGATTGATGTTGGCACCGTGATTAACAAGAACCTTGAACATTTCAGCTGTGGTGCCGCCAGCACATGCCGCACATTGGATCGGAGTCATACCACCGTCATCTACAACGTTGGGATCAGCTCCATGGTCCAGAAGAACTTTGACGGCTTCGACTTGATTCACTCGTGCAGCCCAGTGTAGGGGAGTTCTTCCTCGAGTATCTTGTATGTTTGGGTTTGCGCTTGCACCGAGAAGTAGCTCAACCGCGTCGATGGCACCAATAACGCAAGCCCAATGTAATGGAGTACGCTTGTTCAACCCCACATATCCTAACTCACCGAGGCAGTCGGGATTCACTTTCTTACGAAGTAGCTGTCGCATTCGAGCAGTATTATTCATTGCTGCGGCTGTGTGTAATGGTGTTAGCGCGACATCACCACCCCAGTTCTCCAATACTTGAGCGACAGCATAGTTTCCTCGTAGGTACGCCATTTGAAGAACGGTAATGGTGTTCATGTGGCCCGGATCAGGGATGACCAGATGGTTTGCGCCTGCAGCAAGAAGCTCCTTCGCAATTTCTGGATGATCAGCCAAGAAGATGGGTGGCAAGCGAGACTCATGACGATAGGAGGACTTGGAGCACAAGTTCACATCAGCGCCATGTCGCAAAAGCCATCGTACAGCATCAGCTCGACCAGTCGAGACGGCGCAATGCAGCGGAGTAACCAGCGTTGAATTGAACACTGATGCAGCTCCGTATGCGTCTTCAGCGTTGATCACGGGCTGCCGGATGATGGATCGTGCCAGGTACCAGAAGATATCACCGGTTGAAAAACGAACTCGAGAAATCTTGTCAAAGGAGTTGATAGAGAAGCTGGCATGATAAAGCAGCTCCATCGCCGGAATACTGCCATGATACGCAGCCACATGCATCGGATTCTTCGTCGACTTGCTGAAATAACCGAACATGATTTGAGCATCTGGGTAAAGTTCCTTAGCAAAGTTTGCTCCAAGATGGTTTTTCGCAATGCGAAGTGTTCGTTTTAAAAGTCGGATATCACCGAGCTGGGCGCCGCGGTACAATCTCTTCCGAACGAACTCAACAATTTGCTTCCGAGGCGGTGGCTGCGTTGGAGGAGCAGGTGCTCCAATTGTTCCGCCTGGTCCTTTAACCGGCATGTTTGCCTGTGCTATCTGCTCTTGCATCCGCCGCCGCTTCATCTTGGATCTGTGCATGTGCGCTTTAACGTCTCCTGTCTGGTCGGCTTCTGAGAAAGCGCCAAGCTGCATTTTAAGATGCTCACGAAAGCGAGTGAAATATCGGATCTCAACATACATGAGCAAGTACACGCCAAAGCCCAGTCCTCCAAAGAGGTACACTGATGGGTTTTCGTTGCAATTGAACAGTTCACCAACAACTAGGTGGTAAGCCGCAATGACAGCAACCATTCCTGTCATCAAAAACACCAAAACTGCCGTCATTTCACAGATCTGGAGGAAAATGGTTCGCTTGACTTTTTGAATTCGGCCTCCACGACCAATGCGGTCTTCTCTTTTGAATGGCTCGAAGACACGCAAGCCCGAGGCTGGTAAGCCCAAAATGATAGCCGCAGGCAATAGGTGGTACATCATCGCAGCCAGTGAGATCGTTACGGAGCAGCTATCGCCGCGCTTGAAGATGCCTTTCAACGGTGAAGACACGTACAACGAGCCACCGTGCTTGTTGTCACGCCCCCGCTTGTATGCGTAGAAGAAGACGAGTGCTACTATGTCCACAGCGACAATAATCTGCATTATCCGCAGCAAGCGGATGGCAAAGTACGAGTTGATTCGGTAGGAGCCGTGTAGATACGTGAGTTGAGTCGGTTTGTCTTCTTCTGTGTTCGCGCCCAGCATAGCCATGCGCCTGTCATCTCTTCCCAGCGTTGGTGTAATCGTGATTCCCGTCTCCGCTGACTGTCGCACTGGCGTCGAAGCGTGCGGCGTCAGCTGCACGGTCTCGCTTGTCATCCGTGTCAGGCCCCCCGTGGGCTCTGGAGTCGCGCTTCCCGCCCAGCTCCTGCGCGTGCCGTTTGTGTACTCGATCGACTGCTTAAAAAGTGCGTCGCTTTGTCTCCGTAGTTCGGGGCCTGCTGCCGCGCGCCTGTGCTGTTGCGACCTCGTTTCGCTGCTCGCTTCTTCGCTCACGTCGCTACCGAGGCGGTGCACTTCAAAGTCGAGTTCCGACGACGCCACAGACTCGAACGTGGGCTGCTGCAGCAGCAGATGCTGTCTCTGGCCGCCTCCGCCGAGTGCCGGCGACACCATGCGCGTAAAGTCGCCGCCGTCGTCGGGAGCTTCCATGAGGTTTCCCTTGTGCAGGGGGGTTTATGTCGGCCAAGTGTGTGTGGGGAAATGGCGCCCGCCGTGTTAGTAGTCGGTGCAGTTTAGGGTTCGGAACGGATGGTTTTCAGCCAATGAACGTGGGATGTGCAACACAGAATGATGGTCGGGACATGGGTAATTTACACCGGGCGTAAAATACTGATGAGTTGGGCTTCGATTTAGGTTTTCGGATCGCGAATCGAATCACTTGGGTGAGTTATCTTCGTCCCAACTGCTGCTCAGCCACAGAGATGTGTCATCCAATCTTTACAAAACAAACGTCCAACCCGACACGATATCTTACAGTACGGTGCGCTCGCGCCATCAAGACTGCACGAGATGTTGTTACGCTGGTCTGAACACACCATCCTCCAACGTAGAGGGGCACATGTTTAGCTCTATACATTTCAACCCAAATGAGTGGAGCTCGCTCTACTGGCGTGTGTGTCGTCAAGTCGAAAAATAGATCACACTACTACCGGGTCTCTTCAACAAGGTTAGCTAACGGTAATCTTTCCACCATGTGGCCATACAGTACATGTAGCATGCAGTTCAGTACAGTAGCCCGTCAACTAAATTTGACATCATGTGATTCAGGTTCAGCTCACAGTTTAAGGTTACACTGCACCGTAACCGTTCGTATCTGTGACGTGTGGGCCATGTCGTGAGATGTCTCGTCACACATCCTTTTCCTTGCCATGACCGACACCGTGGTGCTGCTCATGAGCATGGCGCTTGTTTACCTCCTGGTGTCCATTCCCCTGCAGGTCCTCGACGTCGTCGTCCAGCGTAACCCCGAGATGCACTTCCGGTGCGATCTGCAGGATCGAGGAGACCACTGCGAAGCATGTGCGTAGGATGATGGCGGCCGCAAACAGGATGACTCCGTACACAAAGTACACGTCCACCAGATAGCTCTTGTACAGAGGCTGGTCCGTGCGTGCTGTCAACAAGTGGGCGGAGCCAAACTCCACAATTGACTCGATGTGATCAGCCGCGCGTTTGGTGCCGCCGCCCGTCTTGAGGAGCTCACCCATGCGGAACGCAGACTCGGCGAATTGCGGCTTCTGCAAGAGGGTGCGTGCGGCGAGATGTACGCTTTCTGGGCTTAAGGATGCTGGTAGAAGCTGGAGGCCAACGCCGTTACGGACGACCATGTTCATCGTCTCCCACTACAGTAGTAACGAGCTGCATTAGGCCACGAGATATCGGCATCAGAGTTGCTTTATAACCAACCTGCTCCGCTCGAAATGGCAGTCCAAGTACTGGCACACCTAGTGACATAGCTTGCTGCACCGAGAAATGGTCACCGGCGGTGATCAGAAGCGACACAGGGGCTAGCTGTAACACTAGTGATTCGTCGACATCTTGACCGAGGAAGAACACGGAGGATCGCGTGCGCGAGCGCAAGTCAAACGCAGCCGGTTCTTTAAGCGAGATGCGCCATACAATTCGCGCGCCGATGTCTTCTAATCCGTCCATGACAACAGCAACGAATTCCGGAGAAAGCGGTACGTCACTGTGGAAACTGATGAATACTAAGGGTTTGCCATTGTCACGGTCACTCGCGATCCACTTCTCAAAGTCAAGAGAAAGAGACGGCTTCTCTATGTCACCATGGTGAACACGATCAAGTATACCAACCATCTGAAACTGCGGTGCAATTGGACGAGCCTCGTCCATGCCAAAAACCGAGTTCACTAGCACCAGTTGATGACCGTAAAGATCCTCCTTGCCTGTAACTGGAGTGATACCAACATCACGGCGCGCCTGGTTGATCTCCTTGAACAGGTTCACCATCATCAAGCGATACTGTAAACGATGAAAACTGTTCTTGCAGCGTTCCAGCACACTACGCGTCTGTTGTATGAATGCATCACAGTATCAGTCAGTGGCGAGATGTACCAGTGTAGCTCGTCCACAGTATTCGTACATGCATCGAAAAATTCGAAAATGGAGCTGGGATATGCGCTGGTGGGGAATCGATATCCAGAAGCATCGACGGACTGTTAACCACGTACGGGATATGCAGAGCCTGGCATGCATCCAAGCCAGCAAACGTTGTCCGATCAATAACCACAAGGTCCGGTCGATCATCTTCAAAGTCTTCAATCAACATGTTATACATGGGGCGCTGAAAAGAGGCGTAGTATCGGAGGGATGCCGCATAGTTGTTATATACCTCCGCAGACGAGAGTCCATACTGAGCATCACTTTGTGGCGGCTTGCCGATGATGTTACCTAGAGAGGTGAACTCTATTTGATCCAAGTCACTGACCCAGTGGCGACAGTTCTACAAAGTAACAGCATACCCGTCAACAAGTCTGTGCACACGTGAGCGATCACAGATCCATCGTACCTCAGGCAAGGCAAAGCCCACTCGATAACCACGGTGTAGCAATTCGTGAGCTAAATTCTTGAGTGGTAGCACCTTATCCAAGACAGGGATGCTGACCAAGACAATATACCCAGATGCGCCTTCGACCGCAGCAGAGACCGACGTCGCGTGTCCGCACACAGCAACCAAACAAACTACAAGCAGCATCCAGCCGCTCGTTCTCCACCGCATACGCACAAATGATCCGCCCAAAGTCGAATGTGAACGCATCGGTGGGCTCTGAGTTCCTCCCAGACGATCGTCTGGTGAGCATCCGGTGCCCTCCAGCGGCCCTTCCGCGCACTGATCTTGCTGAGGAGCCAATCCATCGTCTCCATTCATGCATGGTGTCATTGCAATTGTCTGCTTTGTGCGCGGACGCATCGGCGCAACCGCTGTCGTGGTCGCAACTGCTGGCTGGATGTCCACGGAGCGCACAACAGGGGACCCCACGAGTTCCTCCCGCCTCGCGCTGAACCCGCGCAGCTCGTGGCTCGACACCTCGCTCACCTTGACCGTGTGCACTCCAGCGCCGCTGTCACCCATGCAGACGCCGCGCTTGACATAGCCATACTGCCGACGCGCACGCCCCCACGTCGTCGCGTACGCAGCCCCCACGAGCGCGGCCACCACAACCACCAGTGGCCACATGGCTGCCCACGCGCCTGCCTGTGGCTCCTGCGCCATGCTTCTCGCCGCCAGCGTACGTGTACCAGAGCCAGAGCCTGGGCCTTGGGCGTCGCTCACGTTCAGTGTCTTGCAACCGCGAGCCACGTGAGCCGAGTGAAACAACAGACAACGGGTGCTAGTGACATCCGACGCGACGATTCGTTGAGACATTCAAGCGAGGTAGCTCGTGGCATCCTTAAGTACGCATGCCACACTTAAGACGGCAACCTGCGACTTGTGGCATTTTCCTGGAATTTTGTGTTTTGATTTTTACGCTAAGTAGTGGTAGACACGTCGATCCACGGGGCTGCGCTGCAAGTACTCACGCTCGATCAGGCTCTCGATGCGTAGCTTAATGAGCTGCGGTGTGGGAGTGAAGCGGCCCGTCATCTGCTTGGTCACCTCGCTGATCAAATTGTTGTGCTGCATTTGCTTGCGTGTCTTCATGATACGTACGATCGCTGCCTCCACTGTACAGCACAACCCCACAGACATTACGTGAGTTATCATAGTCACATCACGCTCCCGTCGTCACACGAGCACACGTACCAAGGTGCTTTCGATCTTCAGCGACAGTCGGAGGTAACACATCGGCCGAGTTGTTCATTCCCCCCGAAGCGACAGCAGGTAGCAAGGAGGACTCTTTTTGCGAGACGAGAGGGATACGGACACGGTAAAGCTTGGATTTGTACCCATCGTGCACTGTGAACTCGTCCTCATCTTCGTCGATTCGCTTCCCCTTCGATGATTTGATCAGGATTTTGTACTTGGGTGTACACAGCGAGATCAGGTGGCGCTTCAAGTCGCCGTTCTCGATCCCAGTATGCTGCTCGATCTCTTTGAATCGCCACGTCGACCGTTGGTTGAAGAGAGTGAGGATCACAGCCTGATACGTCGACACGTTTAGCTCATGGCGAGCCTTCCCTTCGCTAGCTGAGCCAAAGAACGTTGCCCGCACGTCGACGTTCCCCATGTTGGGCATCCAAGTGAGCTTCCGTCCATTGTGGCGAGACACATAAAACATTTCAAACGACTTGGTCATGTGTAGCATCTCTGGAGGTAAGAGACACATCTGAGCGTGTTCCGTAGGCCAAAAGCCACTTGTCAGCACTTGTACACTCAGAGGCGACGTAACGATAGCCGAGTCGACAATCGAGTCCGAGGCTGGGCGACCATAGTCGTTCTTGATTGCAATAGTGTTTGCTGTTGTCATGAACTTACGATACAACTCCATGAGATCCTTGGAGATGCCAATGTCCTTGAACATTCCTTCCAGCTTTGAGGTAAACTGGTACCCGCACTCGGCCTTTAACTTCGCAATGACGAGCTTTTCCGCTTCATCGGACGTGCCACGAGCGTTCAGCAGTCTCTTCGCCAGAAGAACCTTGTAGAATTCTTCAAATACGTCCTTGTCTTGCAAGTATCGGAACAATGCGATCACTTGCGCAACCTTCACATCTAATTCTTCTTCGTATCGCGTCTTCGATCGTAGCAGCTCATCCAGGTACTGGGCAAGGTAGCCAGCACACACCGTATTGACGTTCATGAACGCTTCGAAACCCTGCTTGATACTTTTGTAGAACTGTGGATCGTCGTTAAAGCACTCAGACAAGAACTCAACAAACTTCTCTCGTAGTGCTAACAACTTGTGAACAAACTGGGTCGTATCAATGGCTGTCTCAGGGTGGGATTGAATCTTCACCAGTTCTTCACCTGTCGCTTTGATGTATTCGAAGACACAGTCGCTCATCTCAGGCAGTGTGCTCGGCACTCTCCGGAACAGCGAGTACATTCTACGCAATGCGTCAACCTTGTTGTCGCGGAACATTGCCACACACCCCGAGCTCTCCATTGTGACAAGTGTTTTTGCATGGTTCTTGATGAGTTGAGTCTCCACGATAGCTTTGAGTTTGTGTTCGGTCGATGCATTTAGATAATGCATGACGCGATTCGTCTCTTCGAGCAAGCGCTTCTCGGCCTTGAAGAGATACTCTGGACACGTGTTGTGATCCAGAAGGCTTTGTGCTTCAGCGCGGTAGAACTCGAGTGTCTGGTCGAGGAAAAACCTCTCAAAATCGTCTTCGTACACGGTGTTGGATTGCACGCCGAGATCGACGAGCATCCTCAGGATGCCCTTCATGAGCCCACGATCAATCAGCTCTCCATGCCGCTCCTGATCAATGCAACGTAGTAGTAGCATACGCAGACGCTCGCGGATGCTCGGGTTCCGAGCCACGACGTCTCGGAAGATGTACAGCCCACTGTCGTAGATGCGGTGCTTGCGCTTTTGCTGCACGTACGTGCGGTCCATGTACATGAGGATATCCCGCACCATCGTCATGATCACTTGATGATCGTTCCATTTGACATGGAGGGCGACAAGCAACGCGTCGTCCGCGACCGCACTCACCTCCGCCGCGATGTGGCCCAGGCGCTCCGTGATCACACTGATCACGCCATTATACAGCAAGTCACCATGCTTGTGCAGCACGAGATTGTACGAGTTCCTACCCACAAGGTGCCTCATCAATACACCCACCAATGCACACAGACCCACGCGCTCACGTACCGGTACAGCTCCTCAAACGAGAGCAGACTGGCGTTGTGTGAGAAGATCTCGTCGATGGCCTTGCGCAGCGACTCCCAGATCTCCTGGGCACGCGCGACGTCCATGCCCATTTGGCGGTATGGCTTGATCACCAGCTTCTTCATGGTTGCGGCGTCGTGCTGTGGGCTCTTCCCGCGGCCGAGTTCACGTGGCGTGACGCCTTCTCCCTTCTTCCTCCTGGGTTGCTTCCAGGATTCCTTCCTTGTTGGAGAGTCCTTCTGCAGGTGACACGAAGGTACGCCAGGCTCCAAGTCCGAAGTCGCATGGGTACCTTCGTGCGACATCCAAATTGCCCCGGAATACACGACACGAAACGAAAATGCCCATTGAAGTGGTTACGATACGCCATGACACGGACACTACTATACTACTACATGCATCCACGCGGGGGATAATACTGTGCTGTTTCTCTAGACGTAGACGCTGTGGCTGTGCGCGTAGTCGGAGGACTCGGTCGTGGCGTCTGACTCATAGCTCTCGGCGAGGCTCGCGGTTGAGAACTGGCGGAAATGGCCGTCGGCCACAAGCGTTTCAGTGTTGCGGCGTTCGCCAGGACGAATGGCGCCAGGGTCCACGATGTCGTACTCCTCCGACTTGGTGTTACTGATGACGCTGCATACGTCGCTGTTGTAGCTCCCCGCCAACTCCGGGTAGTGCTGCTGGATGAGAGACGACTCCATACCTCGCACGCGCGACTTGGTACGTGGGCGTGACGTAGCAGGGAAGCGGTCGTTCATCGATACGTTCTGCGCACGGCGAGCTGCCGAGGCTGCCGCTGTGGGGACGGCGAACTCTAGCGAGGACGCGCTCATGAGCTCGCTGTTGGGACCCGATGGACGGTAGCTCTTGGCTCCAAGGGCTGTGCTAGCTTCCAGCATGGAGAAATCAACTCGGTCACCCAGAGACTGGGCAGTAGGCAGACCGCGTCCGCCTCGACGCGTCGAGCTCGGTGCGGCAGCAAACGGCTTCCCGCCGATGCCTTGCTGTGGTGTCTTAAAGTCGAGATCATCGATCGTATGCGGGAGCCCACGACGCTTGTGAACCCGTCGAGTGATGAACAGAGCAACAACAAGCACACCCACGGCAGCGCCGCAGATGATGGCGACGTTGACATACTGAGGCGAGTTTTTGCCTGAGGTAGTTCCGGCGTCGGTGGCTAGAGCATCCTGCTGGTCGGTCGTAGGCATGGCCGAGCGAGTTCCATCCGAGGGCATCACAGTACCGACAGGAGAGGTTGGTGATGCGATTGGCGGAATAGTTGGCATGTACGTTGTCTTTCTCGAAGATGACGCTGATGACCCTGAACCAGGGGAGCTTGGGGACGACGTGAAGGAAGGCCACGTCTTCTCGGCTGGTGCCGAGCCACCACTGGACGAGCTTGTCGTGATTGTATCATCACGCGTCGCCGTTGGGGTGGTTGCAGGCGCCATTGTCAGCTTCGGGGCTGCAGTAGTGGCTGTCGCTGTCGGGCAGACAATGAGTGTGTCAGGGTATGGGCACGCCGTGCCAACCATGCCGTAGCACGAGTAGCCGCCCGAGATCTCGTACATGCACGGCGGGCAGTTGCCCGTGCTTCGATCGCACGGGGTGTCGCCGTTGGCTAGGCATGTACCGCTCTGACACACATCCGCGTGCGCCGTTGGCATCATGGTTATGCTGAGAGCGACGAGCGCGAGCGAGACCAACCGCGTCGCCATGGCTGTGGAAATGCGTGAGTACTGTCGAAGCAGGCGGGTGAGCCTCTAGTATCCCCGTGTGTGGGTCGGGATGGTGTGTGTGCGTCCGCGTCAGCACGTAGAGGCCGCTGGGCGGAGCCGCTCGATGGAGAAGCGGTTCGGTTAATGAATGGGGCATGTAGCCGGCCGGCAGAGGAACCTCCACGCGAGATGAACACGCCCAGGCACAGCCGTTCAGTATGCTCAAGTATCCAGCGCGTCCCCACCGCAGGCCCATGTAAAAGTGCCGCCTCCAGATGGCACTGCCCCGTTTTCTCCATCATGACCTGACTGCGTTGCACCTCTTCCTCCAGCTGGTGACGACCACGTCAAGTGACCTTTCAGGAAGAGTTCAGCATCATTCTAACCAATCATAACCTCGTAAAAATGATTTCCACCAATGAGACGACGATCATAGAAGAGTTCAGCAGCTTCAAGGAATCCGATGACAGATCTGCATAACGGCCGGAGCACTAGTCGGATCGGCCTGCGCGTGCCTGCGCTGGCCACCAGCCACTTTCTTACGTGTACTGTATCGACGATGGAAGAATTGGGTACACGCGAATCCGAGAGTCTACAAACGGTCAACTGCGCCTCAACCGAGGTGTTTACGTGCCAAAAGCAGCAGTTGAGCCTGTTCGTGGTGACACGCATGCCATTGAGCGGTGCTCTTGTGGGTGATCGACGCCAAGTCACCTCCACGCTACATCATGGATTATAGTTGTCTAGCACCAGTTTTTTTCTTGAGTCACGTTAATGCCCGTTTGTGTATGTCTGTCTATTTCGAACTTCTTGTCATTAGCGTCTTCTGAGCTCCTCGGCTGTGTTCATCGTTCATCTTATTGTAACCCTCCCACCTTGTCCGACTGCCTCGATACACAGTCACCAGGCACCTGTATATATGCACAGCACTATCCATGGATAATCTTCGAAGCAATATCATTCGAAAATGTAGGAAACAACCTCTGTATCTTCATGTGAGCAATTGATCCCACTGCCCTTGTAAAGTCGCCACCCCTTCCTGTGGATGATACACAATGGTCCATTAATGAGCATGGCGGAAGACTACCTACCTCCTTGGAAGTCAAGCGTCCGCATATCCATAGCCACCTCAAGACTCCTCGAAGCTCCTTGGCAACAACCTGATTCCGATTCACCTCAAATTTGATAATACAGTACTTCGAAGTATTGATTTTGTGTGTTACAGATTTAGACTTAGCCACCTCAAATTTGATATGGAAATCCGCAGTAGTTGCTGCAACGTCGACAGCAACATCGGGCAGTTGAAAATTTTCCCGTGAGAATATTTCACCGTAAATTTCGACGTGCTGGGACTGGTACATTCGTACTTAGAAGGAGATTGCATCAGTCGTACTTCAACCGAAAGGCTACGGTACTTGCTCGCGTGTGGTTTGGATTTGGCATTCGGCCCGCATCCCGCACCCACCCCAACGTGCGCATCGATCCCGCGGCACTTGCACTGCGTCGTCCCCCGTGCGTCCCCATGTCGTCGTCGTCCTCCGCCGGTGAAGAGGAGGGATCCGACCAAGATTTCGTGTCGCCAAGCGATGCGACAAACGATGGCAGCTCCGTCGGCGAGAAAAGCGATGAATCCTCCCGGCAAACTGGCCGCCAACGGCACCAACGGCACCGAGCAGTGAAGCGGCGGTACGTGTGGCCGCATTCGTGTGACGAAGCCTTCGACGACTCGTCCGATGAAGACGACGAGTCGAAGAAGGAGAACGATAAGAAGCGGCGCCTCGTGGCACCTGCGGACGGTGATCTCACCGGTGGGACCAACAACAAGAGCGCATATGAC
>KE463953.1:35603-49840 GCA_000387445.2 Pythium aphanidermatum DAOM BR444 | reverse complement strand
AAGGTCACTCGGTGAGCTGCTGAAGGCAGCCAAGGCCAAAGTTGCCAACGTTCCTCTCGGAGACTCGTATGCCGACGTTGTGCGAAAGGTGGTCGCAAACGCTTCTTACGTGGTCTGTCGTTATCAATCTGGACTTGAATACGAAGAAGCACTGCGCCAGAAGAAAGAGGTCGTGAGCGTCTACTGGATTCTTGCAGGCCTCGGTAAGTCCTGGGTATACATCGAGTAGACTGCGTGATCAGGCTCAAGCTGTTTTTCATAGGTGTCAATGGTGAAGGCGGGAAATTGAGAGAAGCACTGTTTTCTCCTGTAAAGAGATGTGGAGGTATCCTGGGGATGGAAACATTTGTCATCACGCTGTCGGGATTCAACAGCCGCACGGTCCCGACTCGAGAAGACGTTCAGATGGCGATCCAAGCCACTGGGGCGTGTGTGCTCCCAGTTCTGTCGCGATCTCACTCCACGCACCTACTGTGCTATGAGGCCAAAGGGGAGAAGTTTAAGAAGGCACAGAGCTGGAACTTCGACAATATCCTCAGCCACGAGGTAAGTGACGAATTGAGAACTCTCCATGGAGCAATCGCTGACATTGATGAAGTGGTTGCTCGAGTGTTTAGTCAAGTGGACATACGTGTCTGAAGCTCAGTTCCGCCTCGTTGGAGACAAGCCAGTGACGGTTGCCACGACTGTAGCCACGCTGGAAGGGGAGCCTGCTCCCGAAAATCAAGTGGTCACTGGCGTTGCTGACACCAAACCAGAGGAGAACAAGAACAGCGATGGCGATCCAAAAACTCCTGTCAGTAGTAGGTTTGATGTTGACGAAATCCTCGATGAACTCGATCAGCCGACACCGAAAGGTAAAGACTCAAGCAGCAAGTCTGCGGATGCAGGTGAAACATCGTCGTCGGCACACGGTGGCCCTCCGCAGCCACAGAAACGATCTGTAAGACGTAGCGCCGCGGCTGCAGCGACTGCAGAGCTGGAAAACGGAATCCCTGAGGACTTTGAGTTCCAGTTTGCCAAAAAGACGAAGGGTAAATCGAAGGGAAAGACGATTGAGAAACGAGTGATGTTCGAGGACAAAGATGCAGCTGGTAAAACGAAGTCGTCGAGGAAGTCTGTAGGTTCAAAGAGCGAGTCCACTTCTTTTGAACAAGTAAAAGCTGTCGACACGACACTGGTAACCGAAGATGTTGAAGTAGACACGAAGACTACGAAAGAGATTGCGAAGAAGGTAATGATGGGGATGATCTTTAGAACGAGTGGGAAGAAACTGACGTCTGATGTAAGCAGGAAACGTCAGCTAGTCGAAAGCGTAAAAGCGCGGACACCGAGTCGGTCGCGAGCGCTAAGAAAACATCTCCTATGGTAACTGCCAGTGGCAGTACTACGACCAAAACACGGAACTTAGCAAAAGGAACGGCAAAGAAGACGAGTGCTGCATCGACTTCAGCCACAGACGTCAAAGACAAACTGTTCCTCTTGACCGGGAGCCGCGAAGAAAGTGCGATGAACGAGTCAGTGCTGCTCGCACTGGGCGCTCAAGTGAGCCAAATCGGACGGATTTTCGACCCCAAGTGCACTCACATCATCTGCAGCGAGCTCAAGCGGACTGAGAAGTTTGTGGCGGGATGCGCTGCTGGCAAGGTATGAACATGGCTGCCCTCTCTTTGGTTCTGTGATCTGGATGCTGATCCGCGCTGCTATGAATCTTCTAGTGGATCCTCAAGCAGTCGTATGTGGATGCGTGTTCAGCTGCGGGGCACTTCGTGAGTGAAGCGGATCATGAGTGGGGGACGAAGGAAGCCGACATGGACAAGATGGACCCTCGCATTTGGCCCCCCGCCGCCTCCTTCTGGAGAAAGGCACGAGCAGACAAAGCCCCTGGGGCGTTTACCGGGTGGAGATTTCTCGTGCACCCGAAGGCCGTCCCACCGCCAGACATGTGCGAGCGGATCATTGCGGCGGGTGACGGTGAAGTAATTCCCTTGAAGAGCACTCTGGACTTGGCAGATATCGCAGCAAGTTCCTCACATGAGAAGCCAGTCATCGCACTCATCCACGCAGAGCTTTCGTTGCGTGACATGTGGCTCAAGAAGTTCAAGGGGCATCAAGTGCAGTGCATTAATGCGAGCTTTCTCATCGACTACCTGACGAAAGACCAGACAAGTCGACCGAAGGTTGAGGATTACGCGTTGTAGTCGGCGTCTATGGACTAGTCTTCGAGCAGATCCGCCTCGCCCTTGTACAGCTACGCGCATTAGAATGTAAGATGACGATTCCTTGCTGCTTTCCTCCCTTCGTCGTCCTACCTCCGAGAACCGCGAGTAGCCTCCAACAAGGACCTTGACGGCTGGGCGTTTGTGTCCATCCGGGATGACGAAACTGAGTCGCGAGAGAAAGCGTTTGGCGCAGAGCGGCCCGCGCACTTGGCTCAGCATGCAGTGGAACACGACCTCATCGGCGTCTTTGAAGCGCTCGACGACGGCGTCCACAGTCTCGTCGTCGCGGAACTTGAACTCGGGAATGTTGACAGCGGAACGGATGTGGCCGCCCGCGAAGTCGTCGTCGCGCACGTCGATGACGACGGGCAGCGGAGGCGAGGGGCTTCGCAGCGCCGCCGCGAGCTCTGAAGGCGCGATGTAGTCGGGGCGGGGCTCCATGGTCGATGGCGAGTGCCAGAGGAAGCGACGCGCGCCACGTGCATCGGTTTTCAGAGGGGCGGAGGCGTCTACAGGCTTCAACATGGACGCGCTGCAGCGCCAGTGCCTGCGGGAGCTGGCGGCGCTCCGAGCGCAGGTGCGTCGAAGCGGAGGTGGCGGAAGTGTGCGTGCGGTATGAGGATGGCGGGCTCATGCAGACGATGGCGTAGCTGGAGGAAAGCGAGGACGCGAGGGGGCTGCTGGCGGCGAAGGTGGACGAGCTGACGAGCCGCCTGAGAGAGAGCACGGCCGAACTGGAGAGCCGCATGGCGCTGTATGACGAGGCGGCCGAGCGCGCGGAGAAGGCGGAGGCGCTGGTGGAAAGCGGACGGAAGGCCGTTCTGTCGCGGGAGATGCAGATCCACGAGCTCGCGCAGCGCGTCCGGTCGCTGGAGATGGAGGTGCGGAAAGAGGCGCATGCCAGGAGCCATTGGGAACACGAAGCCGTCGCGGCTAAGGACGAAGCCACGAGAGCAGAGCGATTAGCTCGGCAGGCTCAAGAGACAGCGCGTGACAAGGCGGCAGACGTCGCAGGATGGAAGAAGCAAGTGCGGGCGGCGACCAAAGTTGTGAAGGAGCTGACGGAGGAACTTGCGGCCAGCCAAGAACGCGAGCATCGACTAATGGAGAAGCTTGGGACGGCTCAAGTGCACGTGGATGAGAAGGAGCGGCGATGGAAAGCAGAGATCAGGAAGGAGATGACTGAGCGTGTGCTCCTGAAGGACCTCTCGTCCCTTCGAGACCGCCAACAGGGACTGGATGAGCGAGAGCACGAGCTGGTCGGACGAGAAGCGGAGTGCAAGTCTCGTGAAGCTGCTCTGAACATTGAGAGAAGGGTGGAGCGGCTGGCATCGCAGGAGCAGTTGCAGCGCGCGCTGTCGGAGCTGCAGAAGGCCAAACTGACCGAAATGGTCGCACAGCGAGAGCTCAGCCGACTGCGAGAGGAGCTGCTGCTCAGTGATTCGCAGCGGAAGACGGAGCAACGGCGCCATGCTCAGATATTGAAAGGCAAAGAGAAGGAAATGACGTTCGTCTGGCAGAGATACGTCGAGGCGGTGGCGTCCCGAGGAGTCAAAGCGGATACAGCACACTCGGTTCACAAATAGCGCCTGCAGAGAGAGGTAGAGGTTTCGGCCGAGTCGTTTCAGTCAGATCGCCGCGTGCGTCAAGCAGAGAGGCCTTGACACGCTGGTGCTGGCGCTGGTGCGGTCGAACAATATTTAGAACTGCTCAACATAGCTCTGGTTCCTCAGCGTAGACCCTCGAGGAACGGCGTGCGGTAAATATTGGCCTGTCCCCGTCTTCAGGCGCTGTCAGGCGCATGTGGTGTAGAGCTCGGCCCCCCTTCTCTATCGATCTGCCGTAAGCCATGGAGGATCTCGCGTTCTTCAATGAGCGCGAAGCGGAATGCTTCGAGCGTGAGGACACGCTGGTGAGTGCCCGTCCTGAATTGAGCTTCCAGTCCGTGAAGTTGAACGGTTGTCCAGTCTCAAACAGATCTAGAGAAGCTGAATGTCGCGGAAGACATGCCCGAGTTGGAGCGAGCCGAGCATTTGCTCAAGAACGGCCTTGACAAACAGAAAATCAGCGTTCTCTCGTCAATATCAAAAATTCTAGCGAGTTCGGGCAGCTCCAAGTCAAGCCTCACCATGATCTTAGACAGTATGAGGGTGAGCCACACGCGAAGATTGCAATCGACAGCATCTGACTCCTCTTTCCTGTGATGGCTAGGCCGTATGGCAGAAGGCCGATGGTGACGGATCTTCCAATCCCGCGACCAACTCACCAGTTCGGCTCGAAATCCTGAGAGCTATCGCCAGTTTGGCGTGTGCAACCGTCGATGGCAAGGTGCTGAACTGTCCTGTGGTATGTTTCCACGATGATTACATGCGCCAAGTGGATGCGGTGCGAGAAGAGAAGAAGAACGCTGTCTATCTTCTCTCCGACGAGCAAATCGCTAGGCTGCTTCTGCCCCTTGCTCTTGATCTCGTCAGTGAAACTCAGCAGAAAGATCTCGCGGAGGTGGCCAGTCTTGCAGTGATAAGTTGTCTGCCAAGACTCGCTGGGACAATAAGGAAAACGCAACTCATCCGCGTCGCCATGGAGAAGGGGGATGTGTCGCAACCCCCCGGCTCCAGACTTCTCTGCTGCCTTCTTTTGGGGGCTGTCACTGCCATCAATGTGCTGACAGCACAGGACATTGAGTGTCTCTACTTGAGCAGGGTAAGCACTGTTCACATCGTGCAACTTGGTCCGTGAACTGACGTCGTTCCCTGTACCCAAGATGATGGCATTGTGCCAGGATACCGATGCTGAAGTTCGAAAATGCATGTGCGTTCAGTTGGATGCACTCGCAAGAGCAATAGGGTAAGTATTCAAAACCCAACTCGCTACGGATGTCCACTTACGTGATGGGTGGCTAGTGAGGAACGAGCCAGCAGTGAGCTTCTACCAGAGCTCCTAGAACTCTTACAAGACGAAGAGGAGCAGGTAAACATTCGATGCGAAGCTGAGCACATGAATGCATTTACTGAGTGCTATGCTTCGATTCAGGTCAAACAATCAGCGTTTCTTGCTCTGTTATCTTTGTTGGACTTCTTTCCTAAAGTGGAAAGGGTCAAACGCGTGGTTCCAGAGTTCCAAAATATTGCCGAGTCGCTACCGGACTATCTGCTTGGAAGCTACTCCGAGCACTTTGGGTCCTTGGCAACCAAGCTCGCTGCTTTGAATCACCTCGCGAGCGATACTGCCTCAAGCTTTCTTCAAAGCTATTCAAAACTATGCTCACACGAAGAGGCTCATATCAGAGAGTTTTGTGCGTACAACTTCCCAGCGGTGGTCAAAGCGTTCGGCACGATGTTCACACCCGTCCTTATGGATGATCTTTTAGTAAAGCTATCGGGAGACGCAACGGAGAAAGTTCGTTCGTATATTGCTGCTGGACTTCACGAAGTTGCCCTCCTGCTTGGTCCACCTCGCGCTGTACGATATCTCAAACCAGTTGTTCTAGCTCTGCTCAAAGACGATGCTCCCAGTGTGCACGGACTAATAATCTCTCGCATCCCCTCCCTTATGTCAACCACCTTCGCAATCGGAGATAATGAGGATCAAAAGGTATAGCGCCGAGCTGATTGAGTGGGCTGGTTTATTTCTCACAGTTTTGCGATTGACAGGCAGTAGTGGTGGACGCAACCATTCGGTCCATTATTCAGTATCACAGCGTCTTACCGGCGAGTCGAAATCGTGACCAGCTCGCGTTCGTTGAGACGTTGATGCAGTTTCCTATGTGGTGCACATCCGAGCAAATGTACGAGATGGTCATTCCTATCATCTTCGACCTCATCGAAGATGGTGCTCGTCCAGTTCAGCTACTTGCCATCCAGACTCTGGTGCGATGTATACGGCGGAATGAGAATGCCAGCCATCGATTCTCACTTCTGAGTAAGCTGCGTACTGAATACGGTCACTCCAAGAGCTACTGGAGACGGTTGTTATACCTCGAAGCGTGCTCATGCGCGTTGGAGATCAACAGTCGGCAGTATTGTCGACTCAATTTTCTTGACATCGGCATTGAGCTCTTGGACGATGCCGTTCCAAACGTTCGATTGAAGGCGGCATCACTCGTTCCATACTGGAAAGTCATTTTGACAGCCTTGTCAGATGACAAAATGCTCGACCGTATACGACTGTTTCTGGAAGAATGTTCAATCGATAACGATCGCGATGTGGCCAATTCTATCAGTGATGCGAAGTTGACGATTGAGAGCAATGAGCTAGGGAACAATCAGCAGCGTCGCATCCAGGAGGATGCGGAAGATAAACGACGAGTGACGGAGGAGGAGAATCTCGGACTGACATCTGACCATGAAGACTCGTCAGCTGACTCAAAGTGGTCCAGTATGCTCGAGTATACGCTAGTCGTTGGCAAAGATGGGCAGGTCGTACGACGCGCCCGGGTCAAGTCGCTGGATTTAGCAAACAAACTCTCTGGTCGACCCCAGGGAAAAGAAACGTCGAGAGGAGCTGGGACGATTGGTGGGCTGGGCTCAAGCACTCTCAGTAGCGTCAACACCACCGCCATTGGCTCCCTCTCGTCGATGGGCTCCAAGGTGGATCCATCCAAGACAAAACTCGCACCTAAAACACCGAGTAAGCCCCCCGGTGTGTCGATGACCACGCTGCCCAACTGTCCAACAGCCAGACCTCCAAATGCTGGGACGATGTCGACTGCGAAAATGCCTCCAGGGATTCGAGTGGCAGGCTCCACAGGCAAGCTCAACCCGAGTGGCAGTAAGAGCGCCACTGGGAGCAGTCGCAGCAGCGCGGCGTTGACAAAAGACACGGCCACCATGACTAAAATCCCGATCATACGACCGTCAGCCCCAGCCAAGCGCGAGAACAGTCCTTCAACAGGTACGAAACCCAGTAACTCCCTCGCCACAGCCTCGTATTCCGGGATGGCTACTTCGTCAACACTCGGAAGTACCGGTGCAAATGGTCCCCAGGGCTCCGCATTAGTAGCAGCGACCATGAAGAACAAGTTAGGGTCCTTAGATAGCAGTAGTGTCGGGGCGGGTGGCACTTCGACACTCAAGCCGAAGGTGGCGGCTCCGTCGTCTGCAAGCAGCAAGCGCTAATACTACCGGTAGTACTATTTAAGTAAACAAGTCCGTTCTCACATGACTGCGTTTCTTCATTAATGCATTTGACGATGCACTCTATCTGTACTTGTTCATGAAGTCCGCGTGGAACTTAGCAGTCTTCTCAATCACCTCATCGACATCCTCCTCTGGCGGCAAGATTGTCGAGCGGAAGTGCCATGTGCCCTCTTCCTGGCCGAATCCTGATCCAGGAACAACAACGATACCCGTCTGGTCAAGCATCTCCATACAGTAGAAGGCATCAGGAGCCAATCCCTTCTCCGCCGCTGCCGCGACAGCCTTGGCTGGGAGCGTAATCTTGGGGAAGGTGTACATGGCGCCTTCTGTTTCATTGCACGTAACACCCTCGAGCTCGTTGTACGCCTTCACGAGCTTCGCCGCGCGACGCTTGAGCGAGCTAAGGATGCTGTCACGCTGCTCGATGTAGCGGGGGTACGAAGCGTCACCTTCCTTCGGCGGGTTGGTCATCATTCCGACCATAAGTTGACCTTCGATGTTCGAGCACAAGTTGACAGACATCATCTTGTAGAACTGCTCCTTGGCACAGTCGCTGATGTTCACGAGCTCCATGTAGCCACCACGGCGACCACATTCACCAGTGAAGCCCTTCGACACCGAGTGGAAAGAGATCAACTCCACATCGTTGTATGCAGGACCCATGTCCTTGAGAACCTTGCGGAATGAGACAAACGACTTGCCCGCAGCGTACACGTTCTCCTGGTAAACCTCGTCAGCGAGAATCACAATGTTTTCCTTCTGGCAGAACTTGATGATCTCTTGCTGATTCTCCACCGTAAGACACTGGCCAGTTGGGTTTCCTGGGTTAATCACCGCGAGGGCACGGACCGTCTTGCCGTTTGCACGAGCCTCAGACACGGCACGAGACAGCTCGTCGATGGTCATCGCCCAGCCCTTGGACTCGTCCAAGTAGTAGCCGACAAGCGAGCCGCCATTGATGGCAATCGCAGCCGAGTACAGTGGGTACTGAGGGATTGGAGTGAGAATGGCGTCGTGCTCGTTGCGAATCAGAGCAAGCAACGAGTTCTGCACGGCTGGACTCGCGCCATCGGTGAGGTAAATGTCCTCAGGATCAGCCGGGTAGCCATCGCGGCGTTCAAGGAAGGCAGCGACCTGCTCACGCACGACGTCAACACCCTTGCTGTGGCCGTAGGCACCCGTACCACCTGGGATGTTGGCGAGGTAGAACTTGGCCCGTTCAATCGCGTCTAGCTTGAAGAGCGCCTTGGCCTCAGGCGCGTCCACGAGGCCAGGCACGTTCACGAGGGCAAGTACCTGGCGGTGGAATTCGATCGGCTCCTGCTTAAGGATGAGAGGGTTGCCAATGTTGCAGGGGATGACCTTGTCGAAAGGCAGAGACGTGTCTCCCTGGGCGAGGCGCTTGGTGTACTCGACAGAGCGCAGCACGAGAGGCCCGCGCACCGCGTACTCGGCCTTGAGCACGTGCGGGTTGATGCTCTCGCGCGTGAGCACGGCGAAGGCTCGGGAGACCGAGGGACGCGAGGCGGCGAAGCGGAGGCGAGCGGCGATCGAGGAGCTCATGGGGAATGGCAGAGTGACGCCGAAGAAGAGGACGACGGAGGTGGTGGAGACGAACTGGTGCCAAAACACGGTGGGGAGACACGCAGCATAGAGAAAGTTCAACTAGCGAGACGCGGTGCGAAACGCGACTGGTTTCACAGAAGAAGGTGCAACACAGAGCCTGGTAGAACAGTGACGCGCCGTCGTCACGCAGCTGCGATGTACCCATTGGCAGGCACCGCCAGATGTGACTGCGTGATGGCGAAAGCGACGCTAAGACACCGACGCCGAACAGTATGACACGGGTATGCACAATCCACTTACGCACGTACGGAAGTCATCCATTATGTTTGGGAGCCTCTGGCTACGAGCGGATGGTCGACACCTAGACCCACTCAGTCGAAGACCTCGCCACCACGCACCTTGCTGTTCTCTGGGACTGTGTTCGGCTGACGGGTAAGGCAAAGCACGCGCTCCCATGTACGACCGTGAGGATCCATGCAACGTGGAGAGTTCTGCGTGATGGCCGTGATAGGGAAGTAAACCACGCGGTTGGCACTGAGGCCGACGGTGAAGCCCGTGTAGCCGGCCATTGCGCCGTGCACGGCGTTCTGTGCCAGGATCATGCAGTACAAACTGTCCGCCGCGTTGGCTGGAACACTTCGAATCATGTATGACGGATCGATGTACTTCACCGTCACCTCCTTGCCCTTGGCCTTGAAGTGTTCTTGGATCTGGTGCTTCATGAACTCACCGATAGGCGGGAGCTTCTTGTTCCCGCCGGCATCGACGATGGTCGATGTGCCGAGTAGCTCCTCACCGGCGCCTTCGGCAACGACAACGACACCATGACCCTTCTCCTCGACTACTCGCTCCAAGTGATCGAGACAGCTGCGTGGGCCACGGAGTTCAATCGGAACTTCCGGAATCAGACAAAGGTTCACATCTCCACTCGAGAGAGTCGCGTGGGCAGCAATGAAACCGGCACTACGACCCATGAGCTTGACGATGCCGATTCCGTTGGGGACACATTTCGCTTCGGTCTTCGCCGAGCGGATCGCTCGTTGCGCCTCCTCAACTGCCGTGTTGAAACCGAAGCTGCGGTCCAACAGATCGACGTCATTATCAATCGTCTTAGGGACGCCAGCAACAGCAATAGGCAGGCGACGAGCGCGGCATTCATCCGCAATCTTGTTTGCCGCACGGTGCGTGCCATCGCCACCAAGCACATACAGCTGGTTGACACCGCGAGTGGTCAGGAAATCGATGATCTTCTCCAGATCGAAACCTCCGCGGTTTGCGCCCAAGATGGTGCCTCCCGAGTGGTGAATGTTCTCGACCACCTTGGGAGTCAGCATGATCGGAGCCTCCTTCTGGTCCATCGACGTCCAGTTGTAGAAGCCAGCAAAGCCCATGCGGATACCGTAGATCTCCTGAACACCATAGAGGTTCCACAGGCTCAGTGTTATGTCGCGGATCACATTGTTCAAGCCTGGGCAGAGCCCACCACAGGTCACGATCGCAGCCTTCACCTTCGCAGGGTCGAAGTAGAGTGTCTTGCGCGGGCCAGCACGAACGTACGCACGAGACACTGCTTCTTGCGAAGCATTGCGTCGAATATCACCGAGAATGACGTCGGTCTCACCCATGATCTTGTTGTATGTATCCTTGCGCTCCACCTCGTCCGTCGCCTGCGTGTCGATCTTGCGGCGGTTGGTAGCTTGGCGGTGGAACTGTGGCATGGTCTCTGCGAGGTGTGGCACTGGTAGCACGTACGTTCGCTGGATGCTGACCTCCTCGAGGAGCTTCATTTCGCCAAAGCCCTTGGGGTGCTTGTCGAAAAACGGCGCATTCTTGTGCTGCTGCTCGTACTCGGCGCGCGAGGCCGGGGACATGGGCGACGTGGGCGCAGGAGGTGGCGCGTTCTTGGGCGCGTTGCTCATGGTCTCGTCGGGTTCTTCTTGCGGATTGCGTTGTGGGCGGCGGCGTGTCCAGCCCCACGCGGTCGTTACTCTTCTTGTGCTTGGGCTTGCGCAAAGAAATGAAGCGATCTTGGCTTGGCAACCAAGCAGAAAAGCTCGAGAAGGACGGACTTAAGCGGGACCCACGCACAATTTGTGGTCGTTACATTTTACGGAACCTGCGAGACCTGATTTCATGGGTTACGGCGCGTAAACAACAAAGTGCGAATCGAAGCACGGTCCCAGATTCCTCGCACGTAGAATCAAAGTGCCAGGATGTCTAGGAGACGATTCATGGCCCAAGGATCCATGGTGCAGTAGCTGCTAGTAGCAGTGCTACCGTAGCATGTAGCACACCATAGCGAACAATCCGCCAAAGAATCGCGTGAGTGGAATGGCACGAGAACAGAGCGTAGCCATACTGTACTCGAATCTTCGCACCCACTTCAAACGTTCAGTGTTCAAAATTACACTATCGGCCACGTTATTATGGGTCTTGATACTCTCCTACACGTAATATTTGCTCATAACTACACATCTAGACGGTTTGGAGGGTACTGCACATTTGTACGGTCAAGACGTCGGAATGACGTCGGTCCCTGCGCTTCCAGGCGCGCTTGCCTGCCAGAAGAACTCGGCGCTTCGTGAGCTCCAGACGCGTGTGTACGCGATCAGTGCACTCGCAGAGCCCAAGGGAAGCTACGAAATGGAGCTCGAAGACACCGTTCTCTTCCCTGAAGGTGGCGGTCAGCCCTGGGACACTGGCAAGATCAATGGTTCGGTCACTGTTGATCGCGTGTATGTCAAGAACGGGCACTGTGTCCATCGCGTTGTGACACCTGACGGCGCCCCACCCTTTGCTAAAGGGGACACTGTGACAGTTTCCGTCGACTGGGACCGCCGCTTCGATCACATGCAACAGCACTCGGGCCAGCATCTCCTGAGCGCCGTTTGTGAGAAGTACGGGTACGACACGACCACCTGGTCGCTGGGAGAAGAGCGATGCAACATTGAGCTAGTGCCCTTCTCCTCCGATGCTTCCACAAAGAAATCGAAGGAAAAACTCATGCCCGGCGACATTCTGCGACAGATCGAGGCCGATGTCAACGCAGCGATTGTTTCGGGAAAATCCATGCTTCCTAAGCTTGTAAGTGAAGGGGAGCCAGAGTGGGAGCCTATTGCCAGCAAGTTTCCGGAAGGAGAACGTCCTGCCGCGCTTCGCATTGTGGTAATCGATGGTCTTGACTCTAACCCATGCTGCGGAACGCATGTCCAGAACATCGCGCAGTTGCAGTCACTTCGATTGTTGAATGTCGAGTTTGCTAGAGGTGCAACCCGTGTCTGGTTTGTTGTCGGTGAGAGAGTCAACCGGGAGTTCGCTCGTATGTTCCAGCGTGAGCAGCAACTCACCAAGCTCCTCAGTTGCGCTCCAGATGAGCATGCGTCACGTGTCGAAAAGCTTCAACAAGCGCAACGAGCTACGCTCAAAGAAGTGAAGGCTCTCCACAAAGAAGTTGCTGTTGCCATCGCCACTGAGTTGCTTCAAAAAAGGGAGTCGGAGAAGCTGAATGTGGTTCATTACCACCGCAGTGATGCTGACGTGTCATTCCTTCAAAACGTCTTGTCCAGTATTGCTGATGACCGTCAGTCTACAGTCTTCGTGCTGTCTGCCGGAAATGTGAAGGGTGAAGGAAGTTTCGTGTTGGCTGGTCCGCACGAACTTGTGGCCCAACATGGCAAGAACGTGATTGAGTTGATTGATGGAAAAGGAGGTGGCGGCAAGAATGGTGTTCTCCAAGGCAAGGCAAAGCGACTAGAAGGCATGGCCCAGATGATTGCACGTTTGGAAGAGCTGTACGTGCACTAGTGTTAAGCTTTTAAGATCTATCGCAGTGTGCAAACGATCGGGTTCATAATGAGAGCAACATCTACCATTTTCCCATACCACTAGATCGGTATCAACTTCTTTAATCCCGTAGTCGAAATGCCCGAGTTAGCTTCTCTAAATGGTGCGGTATCCGTTACGGCGGGCGTTGCGCATTCGTACCGCGGCGATAACAATGCCGACAATCAAGACGAGGCCGAGAAAAGTACCCAATATCACACCGTACGAGCTGTCCCAGGCATTAGAGGTACCTGCATTCTTTGTTTCAGAAGCCACCGCCATATGCGAGACCGATGTCGCGTCTTCACTTGTGTACTTGCAAATATCCTGCCACGTGCCAGTGCGTTCAATGTGGCTTTTGATGATCTGAGTGAACTCATCGAGTGGGCACTCTGCTGATGAACATTTCTCGAGTTTGATCTGCTGGCGAGGCGTTTGTGGTGACCACATATAGGTCTCCACGTGGTATACCTCGGCGCTGCCGCTCTTGCGAGCGTGTAGCTCGAAAAACATCGTAGTTCCAGGATGAAGCGATGTCATGTTGAGGGCTTTTGGTAGGCCTTCGAAGTCAAACGTCCAGCCGAGCATCTTACCGAGCCCGTGAAGCAGCTCGCGATGTCCATGATAAGAGTAGAATCGATACTCCTTCGGCGATGGAGACTGAGGATTCGCAGCGCCGATCAAGTTGCTCAGCAGAAGATCTGGAAATCCACCGTTCCAGTAAGTGATCATCCGATCTGTTGAGTAGTATCGCTCCATGAGGTTGGTGAATGCAAGTTGTTCGAGCTCCGCGGTAATTTCTGGTGTGAGGCCAGATAGAGGTGGCAGATTCTGTTGGCGATCGAAGATAAACATATCCGCAATGTCCTTGACAGCAAGAACGATGTCTTCACCCCCAGGCATGGATGGGACGTCACTTAGATTGACTCCACACAGTTCGCCAACCTTCTTGATTGTCTCTGCGTACTGAGTGAGCAATTCTGGGGCGCGTCTGTTCGCATACTCGATCATGTCTGCTACAAGCGTAGCCTTGCATGGCCCCTTGGGGGCAGCGAACTCATGTTCATTCTTCAAGAGCTGCATCGTCACGGGCACAGGTTGACGTGGGAAGCCAGGTGGACCCGTCCCATCCGGATACAAACCGTAGCCCATGGCGGTAGCGCTCTGTGAGCATCGTGTGGCTGCGTCGGAGCGGAAGTATGTCTCGAAGTGAGCATGATTGTTGCCGTTGAAGGTGGCCGAGAGGAACTTCTTCTCATCAACATACACCTTCCGCACGTGCTCGCCAACTGCAACCAGCTGCTCCATGCCGAATTCAGTGAGTTGCTCGACTGGTACATGGTAGGACTGAACGTTCTTGATGTTGTTCGGACAGATGCGCTGGACGACGTCATTCGGTGCCCGACTGCCATGACGGGACAACGCGACGAGGCGGCGCAACTCACTGCAACAATCAGCAATTGACTAAATCAGACCTCCATGCGCTGGC
>KE463953.1:11543-35294 GCA_000387445.2 Pythium aphanidermatum DAOM BR444 | reverse complement strand
TGACACAACCCAACCACCGACTCACATGTTTGGGGACACTTACAAATTACTTGTTACAGAACAGACTGCTGCGTCCACCATCCGAGACGAAGTTGAGATTGTGACATTTCCTCGCAATAGCGTCATGGACTCACAGACTGAGCTTGTTGATGGCAGAATCGCTGAACTCGACGCGACGTGAGAGAATCTCCTTCACTTGGGCGGCCGTGAGCCTCCAGTCCATACCGCCGCGGCTGCGTCGACCGAAGAAGTCTTGCACATCCGCAGGCGCGTCGACGCTTAGTACCATGGCGATCTGCGTCAGTGTTGCGAACTGCGAACGGCAGTCGCCCCCTGCCTCATTGAAAAAGCCGCTGATCACACGCAAATCTTTGTCGAACTGGAGCGCTCCGAGAGCTGTGAAGCGAACGTAGCGCCCGTTGAACCAGCGCTCCAGGAGTTCAGAAGTTGTGGTAGCTAGTGTCTCGACGAAGCTTGTAAGATTCGTCGGTGACAGGGTCAATCGAAACGCGTTGACAATTTCACGCATCGTAACGACGAAATGATGGGCAAATGGATCGTTGGCTTCGTTGATAGTGAACATCTCATCCGTGAGCTCGTATGTCACAGGTTTCTTCGAGTTTGTTGAGAGTAATGGAGACAAACTTGTTGTCAGTTTCGCTTCGAGAATCTTGCACAGCTTCTTGCGTGTCGCTTGCAAAAGCTGACCCAACTCTGCAGCAGCATCATCGAGACCAGCGAGACATGTCTGCAGATGGGAAGGAACTTCGTCAAAATCGTCCCGTAGCTCGCTTTCTAATTCGCTCTTGAGCTGAGCGATGTATGACGCTGTAGCCTCCAAGCTGTTCATCACGACGTCTGGGCCGAACTCCTTCCTCACTTCGGTGCCGGCATTTGCGGTGCCGATGCTACCAACTACCCCACTTGTCGGAGCACTGATTTGAATTTTACTAAACTTCGCCAACTGCTGCTGCATTTGGTCTCGGAGCTGGTTGGAAGCTGCAAAAAGCCCTCCCTCCTGGTCAAGACGTGGCATATGGGAAGCCATGTTTCGAATACGAGATCGCATTGTGTCTCCCAATGCATCTCGCAGTAGAGTGTTGATCATATTCAGTACTCCAGCCGCACAATCAGCATGCCCTGTTGCGAGTCCTCTCAAACCCGAGTTGCGAGCAACATAAAAAATTTCGTCGATTGCAGACGAAATGGGAAAGGTAACGATTTCACCCCCACGTGAGTCAGCGGACAGGGCGCCTTTGTGTTCGCTGATCGATGACGTACTCGAATATCGAAGCTCCTCCCACTGAAATGCCTTTTTGGCTGCCTTGTTTAGGAGCTCGTTCTCAAAGAAGCAATAGTACCCCGCCAGCTCTTGAACACTTTTGCCAAGCTCACTCTCGCTGCTCGACGGTAGAGCAGAAGCCTGGGAGCTCACCTCTGCGGCCCGATTGCCATCATCTATCCGCGATCTCATGAACCGTTCATACGTCTGAGTGTGTTGGATAATAAGGGCGACTTCGTTAAGTTGCTCGTTGAGAGCTGCAATCGCATCTTCAGTTGCGAGCTCTGTACCTTTTGCAGCAGTCGTGGAACTAATCACCGATGGGTTAGCATCACTCGCTGTCATGCGGTCGTGGAATTTGCGCTGAGCGATGTACGAGGACAACGTCGATGATGAAGCCTTCTCACCTATCGTGTAGATCGCTTGGATGAAACGCCTCAGGCCTGACACTCGTGGGAAACATGTAGCGGCAACTTGGTCGTACTCTTGCGCAGTAGCAGCCACTTTGTTGAATATGATCGTGAGATGATCCATCAACTCCTTGGTACTAAAGGAGCCTTTCAGCATTGGTGCCATCTGTTCCTCAAGCTCACCCGTGACGTGTCCAAGTAGCATTGCGAATCCATGCGCTTCGTAGGCTTCGTCAACAATTTGGAACAAGGGTCCGTACGTGTGGATTGCTGCACGATCATCCGTTCGGAAACCTTCTTCAAACGCAGTCTCAATGATTCCCTTCAGGTCACTCTCAATAGTGTCGACACGGAGCTTGTCCGCAACATCCAGTGGCATGATTTTCTCGACTTCTTTCAATTGCTTCAGGAACTCGGCCGCGCTCGGATAGTTTTGCAGCTGCATCGCCCGCCGAATACCAGCGAGGGCGTTGCGTAGGGAGACGAGCTGACTTGATTGCCCCAGTGTTGCCGTCAAGCGCGACTGTAACACGTCGATCCGACGCACTTCTTTGGTCATCTTCGCCGCAACATCGTTAGCGTTTGCGATCCGCTCAACGACAGCCCCCGTCTGCGCACAGAGCACTGTCACCTCGGGGGTCAGCGCGCGCAAGTCTCGAATCGCTTTCTGCGCGCCAACCTTCTCAGGGGCCGACGCATCACGAAGGAACTCTTCGCATTCACGCGCCTGCTGCGCGTGACATCGACGCACCTCTGCCAGACGCTCGAGGAGGTCTGCGTGGTGGTCCTTGGTGCTCGTGCGGCGCGGAGGAAGCGCCATGGACGCCATCGTCATCTGGAGATACCAAACTGAGCCACGTCGGACACGATGTCTTTATTTTGACCAATCCGAAAAGCAGTATCAAGCTTTCTTCCAATCAGTATCCACTCGGTGCATGTAGTGGCGAAGCGAGCGAACCGGAATGGAGAGCGTCGAGCTGTGCGCGCGCCTCACGCGCTTCCTCCGTAACGACGACGCAGCGCAGGCGGTAGATGAGGTGGAGGTCCGCGCAGCACTGGACGCAGTGGCAGAGGTTTGTCGAGATGGCGGCGAAGCGTCACTTCCCAGTGTCATCGACCTCATCCAGGCCGCCCTGCAGCGGCTTCTGGTGACGACAGTGCGTCAGAGCAGCCGCACGACACAAGAGCGAGGCTTCACTGCGTTATGCCAGCTCCTCAAGCATCGAATCGACCGCGTTTATACACAGAATGTGCTCGATCTCATCCAGACGTGTGCCCTCTATCTCCCTACGCCATCGGTAGCCATACTTGGGAGTGAGAAGCCCGACCAAGTGCCGGAAGAGTTAACCACAGCAGTGCTCCAGTGCATGCACGCACTCCTGTCGACTCCAGCCGCAGGCGCAGCAATACAGAAGCTCACCGCGTCGACCGAGCAAGTCCACTTCGTCGCGTATGTGATCTCAAGCCTTCTTCACATTGCCGAGCGACAACGCAACCACGATTTGGCAGAGCTCACGATCGTCACCCTGAACATGCTGCTCGAGAATATCCACCAATTGTTCGTCTTGCGTCAGTATTTTCCAGGTGTGTGCATCGGAATGTGGAAGGTGATGAGTTCTCCACTGCAGACGAGCAAGGTGATTGTAGCGGCCATGGACTGTTTCACAATGATCATTTCAAGATGTCTTAGTGACGATCAAAGCGCAGAAAGGCACCCACCTGAAAGTCAGTACTCGATCGAGGGGTTGCGAGAGTATTATGATTCAGCGAGAACTCCGAAGGTTCAATCAACGGAAGATGACTGGCTTCAGCAAGCAGCCCAGAAGGTCAACCTCCTCATGTCACGAATCCTTGCACCCAAGTTCATCTCACAGCAATCTTGGCGAGTTCTTATTGTTTTGGTTCAGCTTTGCAGCGTCGTTCTGGTGGAATGCCGCCACAGCCTTCGAGAATCTTTCTTTTCTTGCTTCGAGGAGCTTTTGGCTCTTCGAACGCATGGTATTCCTCAGGTTGCACAGGCTGCCAGCGACGCCGTTCTTCAACTCCAAACCAAGATTTCGCCGGCGGAATGGCTCGAAATGGAGTCACAGTTCGCAGAACGCTTTGAAATTCTTTTGTCCACTCTGGATATGAAATGCGGGACGGAGTTGGAAGGAGTTATCGTCTACCAGATCAAAGTGCTGATCGGATATGTTGATTTCCAGCAGCTCCATTTCCAAGTGGTGTTGGACGAGATTATGCCCTCGATTTTTAGGGTGCTTTCACACCTCTTTGCTTTCGAGTCCTTGGATGTCGACTTGATGCGAAATATCACAGTTGAAATGTCAGTGCCGACTAGTACTGATTGCGAATCTCGTGAAATCGTATTTCCGTATTTCCAAAAACGCTTTGTCCACTTACATGAAGAAAACTCGGTAGCCGTCGCAGTGCAGCTGCTCAAAGCAATTGGAGCCATATCTACGCCAGCTGTGGTCGTGGATGTAGCGTTCGCAGTGCTGATGGAGCCAATCGCTGATGCGTCTTCATGCAATGCCACCCTGGTAGTGCTAAATGAATGTCTTCGTGCTCGTGCATCAACCATCTCGAACAGTGAAGACAACGTTCATCTCGTTGGGCGTATTTTGGACGACCTCGTGACTTTGCCATGGTGGGCTTCTTCTTCAAGCAACGCCAAAAATTCAGTGGCACTTCTCGTTGAATGCGTAGGAGTATGTGTCGATCTCGTGGGTTCTTGTGTCGAGCAATTTCTTCTCCAGATACTATACGATCTTGTGGAGAAGCTAGGAGACCCAGCGATCGAAGTGGAACGCGCCGCCCATACCTCACTGGTCAAGATTGCTGTGTACAGTGGTCACGCTGGGGATTTGCAAGCGCTGTTTGGTGCAAATATGGATTACTTGGTCGATGCTCTGTGCGCTCGACTTGCACATTTGGATCAGTATCCCAAGTCACCACAGGTGGTGGAAGCGCTGTTGCGGAACACGACGATTAGTGCGCTACCGCTCGTCGATGAGATCACACATTCGTTGTTACGGGCGGTTGATAGTTACCAGAATGAAGCCGGAGTTATAGAGACTCTTCTGCAATCGCTACACCTTCTTGTTACCAACTACAATGAAGTGGAAGACAAAACAATTGTTGATGTTTCAGTTGAGCCCAAAACAAAACTGAGCAACAACTCGGGGTTAGAACGTTTCCTTCTGGAGATAAAAGTGTGGGCAGATGAAGACGCGACACGTGAGCAGGACGACATCGGCAGTCACACACCGACAAGCCAGGAAGATCTGACCAAAGCAGCTATGCCTGTTGAGTTCTCAGAAAATAGGAATGATCCTGAACCAGAAGATGGTGAAAGCGAGCAACAGCCTCTTCCCTTTCAGCTTCAAACTGTTGAAATCGTCGAGCGATGCACATACTTCCTGGCAGATGACGACCCCATGACATGCTGTCTCGCGCTACGAGCCATCGGAGTTGGTGTTCGGTATCTTCGAAGACGTCGTAAGGAGCTTTTGCCGCTTATTCATCGATTGTGGCCATCAATACTTCATCGCCTAAACGTTTCCAATCGGCCTATCTTGATCGAGACATTGCAGCTTCTCTCCACGATAGCAAGCTGTGCAGGAGACTTCATTGGAGATCGCTTCGTAGAGACAGCTTGGCCGCCAGTGCGAGGATTACTGTGCTCCGCTCTGGATTTAATGGTTCAGGGCGAAATCTCCAGTGGGTCAGTGACACGCTCTATGCTATTGCTTAATCTAGACGGAGAGAAAGCGATAAATGTGGTCGATCGACACCAAGCTGAGACGGAAAACAAGACGACGCGTAGTCGAACTCTGGAAGAGAAAGTGGTCCAAGCGGCGCTGTCTTGTCTGCAAGAAGTGTGTGCAAATGCCGAAACGGTAGCATCTATTGTGCCCGACATCACAGATACCTGCCTTGGCTTTCTTCACTCGAAACTTTCTGACTCCATCGTTGACGTAACCGAAAAACTTTTACTTGAAGTTAGTTCGTTGAATGGAGATGAAGTTTTCGTGCGAGTCGCTTCAATTGCAAGTTGGCACCCGTCGAACCCTCCATCGACCCGGTTCCCCCAGTACGACGAGACATTGCAGCCAACTTCAACAACAAGAGGTCTACCCATCCGAGGCATCCAGTCGAATGCTTCCGTGTTACTGGAAAAACTACTTCAAGTATGCTAAAGCAGACAAGTGTGGGGATCAAGATATCTGTCATATTATCAAAAACCGATAATCTGCAGCAGCACGTGATGCATGTGTCACTTATCAATCAGAAGAGGTGTTCTCAGAGAGAATCAAATGAAGGCTCACTGCAGGTTCTTGACGTCGGTGATCATGCAATCAAGATCAAAACTGACGTAGCATGAGGCCGTTGTTCGATAAGAATAGCTGAGACACACAATAATTCATGATGTTGATTCACGACCTCAAACCTCCTTTGGCCATTCTACAATCATGAGCTGTGGTTTATCTCTCGGCGCGAAGGTAGTTCGCTACATGCATATGCAGTCATGCCGCGTCGTTTACGGGATTTACACCACTGCCAGGCAGCTCAGCAAGTGCAAGATCTCCTACAGCTTGTGCACACGCACCGCCACGATCAACTTGTCCCGCGTCTAGAAAGGTCCGAAACAAATCGACGGCGCTTGACCCCGTCGACTTACTAGTTTCCTCGTCACCAGCGTGCGAAGCCGAAGAACAACAACAACGTGCGTTGAGCTCAAGTTCCTCTCTTGCCATGTGAGTAGCCCTATACGCGCGCATGCCGCCGATTGAGCAACTCATCTGGATGTAGCCGGATGCCGACACGGAATCGATCGTATCGATCTCAATTGAAATCCGACTTCCCATTTATTTTCCAGTTGAGGCTCCGATGGTTGTCTGTGTCTCAGGTGGAGAGGTACGTAAAAGACGCTGTTCGCTCGAGACAGGTAATGTAACGACCTCACTCTAACTTCTAGCACCTACCGGATTCGATGTGTGTGGATGGTCAACTCTCCCTACCGTCGATTAAGAATGGTTGGCCGATCGAGTACACTCTTGTCCAGTGCGCAGAAGACATTTGCGCACAGCTGCGAGGGTCTTCGGTTGATATGAGCCGTCGCTTTCCTACTCCATCTGCTCCGACGCTCTATCAGCCTAATGATCACCCCCAGTGCCCGACTGGATATCAAATCATTGATTCTTCTCTAGAACTGATTACATTTCGATGCAAGTGGCGTGATTCTACATTTGAATTTGATGCTATCCGGCCATCCTCCTATGCAGACATGTTATCGCTTCTCCAAGGCAACGTGCCAGGGTTGTCAGCCTTGGCACAGATTCGAGTGGCTGAATTCAATACGTAAGTGCTCGAAGTCTCTTTCTTTGGACGAAGCATCTTATTGCAGTTTTCGATCTGATTAGCTCACAGTCTGGAGCTTTATTGAACAATGATCATGTACGTATCAACCAACTCTTCACTTCACTGGGTCTCATTTCTTGTATCTAGGACTGGCAGAAGGTTCTTTCGTCGCGGCCAAGGCGTGTACAGGTTCTCATTTTAAGTAGGTTTCATCGATATTTCCGTGTCATTTCCTTGTGATACTACTCCATGTACTCAGCACCAGAACAGAAGAGGATGAGCCCAATCTCTGTAGATCTCCTTGGCATTGAACAAACTTCTGACCCTCGAGAGGCGCAAAATCGACTGCCACCCTCGCCGATTGTGCGAGGGCAATCAAGTATAGTGCACCCAATAGCCATCGCGGATGGGGCTCGCCGAATATCTTGGACGGTGGGTCTGGTGACAATGCACGGGTAAAGTATCTCATGATCAACTTCTAGGATCTACAAATGAGTGGCATCATTGGCCAGGGATCAAGGTGCATGTCATGATTCCGACATTTGTGGCACATTAACCGACATGTGAGATCATCTGTAGCTGTCGAGTGTGTAGAGCAACGTGGCGAGGTACCGACGTCGCAGTCAAAGTGTAAGTGCTCTCACGATGGATGGACCGGGCTGCACGATTTCATAACGCTGCGCAGCTTTACCGGTCCAGACCGAGCGAGTGTTGATAAGGAGTTCACCAACGAAGTCCATACTATGGTCCGTTTGGGCCCTCACCCTTCGTTGGTGATTTTCCTCGCAGTGACTCTTCAGCCGCGAAGTATCGTATTCGAGTTCCTTCCGTTTTCTCTTTTGTGAGGCTTTGCTAATGATGCACGATTTCTCTCACAAATACGATTGAGTAACGATGCTATGACTACGCAGTGAGCTCATCAACGGAGTGAGTGACAATCGTAAACTTCCGTCGTTTCCACGCTCGTGGACAAAGCGCGTCACCATGATGGTAGCCCTGAGCTTTACCTCGTCAAAGGCCATCGAGTTACTCATGTTACTGTATGCGTGAAGCTCGATGTTGCAAAGGGCCTTCAGTTCCTCCACTCTTTCGATATCATCCACAGGTCTGTAGCTGTCGTGAACTATTTGCTTTGTGCTATTGTGTTTGCGTTTGCTCACTGATGTATCGCGCTATCGTGTCAAATTGCTTTCCTACGCTACAGAGATATGAAGTCGCTGTGAGTCGGTCAACTGTCATCTAAGAGGCCATGGAACTCTAACTTGGGGCATGGGTGGGCACACAGAAACCTTCTTGTTACGCCTGAAGGGAGGGTCAAATTGGCAGACTTCGGCATCTCACGTGTCGCTCGGACAACGGATGCGATGACCGGCTGCTGTGGCACTTTTCAATGGATGGCTCCGTACGTGCTGCAGCTAGTGGATCACCTTTCACCTCTGACATCGCTCGCACGCCTGCACAGAGAGGTCCTACAGAGCTCGAGGTATTCTGTTTCAGCCGATATCTACAGCTTTGGTATCGTGATGTGGGAGATTTGTGAGGCAGCGGCGCCATTTGCTGGCATGGTGCCGGCTATGGTGCCCGTGGCGGTTCTGCGCGACAAGCAGAGGCCACCGTTCTCAAGTGGAACCCCGCAGGTGTGAACAAGACTTGATGTGAGGCAATAACTTTGTCACTAACATTTGAGACGTGAATCCCAGCAACTGCAAGCTCTAATCAGAAGCAGTTGGCAAGAAGACCCAGCTAAGAGGCCATCTGCGGCGCAGGTTGTTGGTACGTTGCAGGGGTTCTTCCATAACACTTGATGCCTACCGGAAACATGCTAGTCCTTCAATATACTGCTTCAGCTGTGTCCGGAAAAGTTGACTTGTGATGACTTTCGAGCTCTGCAAGTCACTGAGTGGATTGTTGACGACGTACTCCACATACAAGTGCGAGTAGATGTGTTTGAGCACGGCGCTGAGATCTCCGGCGTGGTTATCAGTCATGAGGATGAAGCGTAAGCCACTCGGCGTCTCATAGTGATGGCACGTGTATGTGTTGGTCTGGAAGCGCTGCAGCCCCTCACTCGGCGCCGCTGTGGCTACCTCCGTGCCTTCGGGACTGGTGCTGGTGACAGTCGGCGTGACTTTGAAGACGAACTCTTTCAAGGAAAAAATGAGTCCGAAGAGCAGACGCTTCTCCTCGTCTGGGTCCGCATACGTGACCGATGCCTTCGATGCACCTGCGTTCCACTTCTCGTGGAACAGGCAGGCGCCAGCGCGCGAGTAGATGGACAGCGAGAAGATCATAAGCTTCTCTTCTTGCCCAGCGGAGAATATTAATATTTGCTCCATCATCATCATGCGACTCGTACCTAAGCGGATAGAGCAGTCCGTCCGCCTCCCTTACCCCTACGTCCGCCCGTCCGCTGCGTGTGGCGTTTGTGACATCATCACGCGCGCATCCAACGAAACAGAACAATCAGAAGCGGAATCGATCCCTCGGCCATGGCGGACGCAGCGCTGAAGCTCGCTGTGCGCGTGCGCGTGGAGGCGGCCGACTGCTCGCCGCAACTGGTCGCGCGTGTGGACGAGCTGGCACGACTGACCGGCGCCTTCCTGGAGGAGCAGCCGCTGGACACTGGCGCGCTGTGGCTCGTGCACGCAGGGGCGATTGTGCTGCCACCCAGCAGCGACGACGAGGTAGTGCATCCCCGCCGCCGTGCAGCTAGCACTTGCAGCACTCTTCCACTGGGTGCTCTGTGATGTTCCAAGCGTGGTTGTGGAGGTAAGCACGAAGCAGATGCCGGTATGAGCTCTCTCCGAGCTGAGACTGATGAGCTGTGTGTGACAGGTCAATGATGACGTCTACGGTGCATGGGTCTCGTTCGAGACTGCCAGTGTGCTCGTCAACGCAGACGCGCAGCACATGCCCGCTGTGCGTGCTGTCAACGAGGAGGCTGCGGTCGTTGACACACTGAAGCGAGAGGAAGTCACAGTTGTTGACGCACGTACTGGAGCTCAATATCTCGGCACCGCACCGCATCAGCCCGTGTCTGGTCATCTCGAAGGCTCTGTCTCAGTCCCTCTATCATCGGTGTTTGATGAGGAGGTTGGTGCGTTTCTCTCGGATGAAGTGCTTCCTGAGCGATTAGAGGCGATGGGGGTTGACTTCACGGCTCCAACCCTTGTTGTCGGATCTAGTGCGATTGAAGTCGCTGCAGTTGCGACGGCACTTGCTATGGCAGGTCACACTGCTGTCGAGATGTCGCTAGTGCTTTTGACCGATGCGCTTGTTGAGCGTTTGCCCCTAGATCGACGTACGGGAGTTTTCAACCAGGATGAATTGCTTTACCCAGGTGCCGCGAATGAGTTCGACCTCTCTCCTTCATCTTTGGTGCCGTCAGAGCGTTCAGAGACGCTCGACAAAGAGTATGCAGACCAAATCAAGAACCTTCCGGCAGATGATACTGACGATGATGATACCACTCACTCACAAGATGACGAAGTTGTGTGGCACAATGCTCTTGGACATCGATACTTTGATATGCCGAAGCCACTCACGAAGCCAGCGTTTGTTGATGCGTCTCGTGACATCTACCGAGTCGTATCGTTTGTTCTAGCGCCGTTCGGATTTCCTGGAGGCTTACAGGATCGGTTCTCTGCGTCTGAGATCAAGACACGCAGCAGTTCGCTATTTCAAGATATAATTGAAGTGTGTTCCGACCTGGTATACCATCATCGTGGTCTCAACGAAGGTGCAATGGCGCTTAGTGTGCACAAGTGGGTAGAGCAAAAGCGTGATCGCGATTGCTCTGAGCAGGTCCGTGCCATCAACGACCTCCTCAATGTGCTATATGAGCCTCCAACTTTCATTGAAGTCCCTGACATATCTGAGGATAGAGTAGTGGAAATGGCTCAAAACCTTCAGAGCAAACTTTCGGGTGCCGTGAAAAAACGAGCGTCGTGGGCGTTCGACGAGCTTGAGGAGATGGGTCAAAACGACGAATCTTATGATAGCACCCCGCACAATGGCAGTTGGGGTTCTTCAGCTTACCCTTCCGTCGTTTACTCACTAGGGTTCCTGCCCGGCCGCTCGATGAAGAAACACACTCGCCTAAGCACACTTCAGATCAAGTCTTTTATCCAGGCTGCTGCTGAGGCCGTTTGGGAGGTCATCTCTCAGGAGCAATGTAACCAGGTTCAGTTCCAATCGCTTTGTGATACCGTGCAAAATACAGCAAACCGTGAAGTTTTGCAAAACATCAAGAGTGATGCTGAGCAAACTCTCTACGTGCTCAAGCACGCTCTGAATCAATCAATCGAACGAGAAGAGCATCTGGTTGAGAGCCTTGCGGCTGTGCAGGAAGCAACTGAGGATGGAAACCGCGCTTATCGCTCAAGTCGGTACGAAGTAGCGCTGTCGTATTATTCCAACGCACTTTGTAAACTGCCGATTTTTCATCCGGAAGTTACTCCAATGCTCGCTGGTCGCGCTAAGTGCCTGGTCCAACTCGGCAACCTGACTGAGGCACGCCAGCAGGTCAACGTCTTGCTCAAGATTGACCCCTTCAACGTGGCAGCCTACACGTGCCTCGGTGAAATTGATGAAAAGGAGTCCCTTCCAGAGGAGGCTATGCAAAACTTCGTGACGGCGTTCATCTTGGACGGCTCGCGCTCGCCTGACCACGCCTCAGCGATTGATCGTGTTGCACGTGTCGTCGGGCGAAACGTTGCAAAAGACATTTTCAAAGATATGGTTTTACAACACGAGCTACCGACAAAGTGGCTCGTAGATAGCTACTTTGACTCATTTGAGCACGATGTAGATCATGCTGCTCGTATTCCATTCGATATTGAGAAGTCGTTCGGCCTTCCCGCAGAGGAGCTTGCTGCAGACAGGCTTCTTTATCGTGCAATCCAGTACAAACGTAAGCGTCAGTACAAAGAAGCACAAGCTGACATCAAGACTGTTTTGATGAAAGAGTTCGAGGACGAAGCTCTTCGAGCCATGGCTCTGAACCTTCACGCATCATTCCTTTATGTTGCCGGTGACGTACACGCAGCTATTGAAGCTATTTCGGAGTCGCTTGAGCTAGCGCCAAAGTCTATCAATGGTTTGGTGAAGAAGGGAGGGTTCTTGTCTGAGATTGGCGACATGGACGCGGCAACGAACTGTTTCGATATTGCAGCTGAGACTGATCCAAACGATGCTGACATCTATCTGCACATGGGACAAAAAGATCTCCTCGAAGGGAATTATTACGAAGCTGTTCAATGTCTTCGACGAGCAATTTCTCGTTCCGAAGCTCTTCCGGTTACGCATGTTTCATATGGTATGGCATTGTACAAGAGTGGATCCAGCTACCAGGCATTGGATGTGTTTGACGATGCAACAAAGGCATTTCCCAACTCTCCCGAAGTTCATCTCTTCTATGGTGAAGTCTTGGCTGATCAAGGAGACTACGGGGGTGCAATGCGCCATTTCTTGCTCGCACTCGAGCTTTCGCCGGAGTGCCCGCTACCTTTCCTCAATGCTGGCCGCGTCTACGTAAGCACGAACGATCCTATGCGGGCGATTGCGCACTTCGAGCAGGCCTTGGAAATTGATCCCCGCTGCTCGTCAGCGCATCTTGACATTGCTCAGGTATTATTTGCTCAAGGACGGGCAGCTGAAGCGTTCATCCATTTCGATTCGGCAGCGCAGTGCTGCCGTTTCCTTCCTGAGGTGGAGGAGGTATGCTCCGCGAAGGTGATGGCGAAGATGCAAGAGCGAGTGACGGATATTCTCGGTGTTGATTTGCGTCACATCATGCGTTCCAAGTGAGGCGTCGGCAGTTCCCATGGTGCTGCTGCTCACAGCATCCTAGACTACATAAAACGTACTCTCCGTGTATTCGGTCTAATCTGATATCACAAACAACAGAAAATGAGGATGAATTCGGGCTGATTCCAGGCGCACGGAAGAAGGCGTTGCTAAAAGTCTCCCAACACAGAGCTCACTGCACTGACGCAAGCGACCAGTCCCCAAGAGAAGACGCCATGAGCAACCGCGGCGCGCACCCCGCCTTCCACTACGCAGTCCTCGTCAGCATGGCTGGCGGGGTGGGCTACGTGCTCAAGCGTCATATCCCCTCCCTTGTCGGCGGCACGGCCCTCGGCGTTGGGTTTCTCGGTGCAGGTCTATTGGTGTTGACTGACACGATCAGCGACCACACGTTCAGCCACGGCACGGGCGTCATGATGTCGGGCATTATCGCTTCAGTCATGGGGCGTCATGCGCTGTTGACTCGACTCCCCGGCCCAGCCGCGCTCGCCGGAGTCGGCGCACTGTCTACCGGCTATCACATGCAGCGCATTGCCAACCCCCCTCGCCGCATGAGGTACGTGCCTGGCGCTCCCCCCGTCCAGCCCCCGTCTTCTCTGTCGTGAACCTCCGAATGGCGCCGTCTTGAGCGTCGTCTCCTGTCCTTCGTTGTGCTGCTCGATAATACATTCATTCGCATCTCGCCGTTGCCGTTGTGCTGGAAATCGTCAGTGATAAAACCCCATTTGGATGTTCAAAACACCAACATCCGCCCGTCGTTTATGCTTTATTGGAGGCCTCTGATTGGCCATCTGCTGATGCTACCATAATCGCTTCCTCCGCGCACCTTTGCCACAGCCACATCGCAATCTCCTCCAAGCGCATCGCATCACCATGTCCGGCCATCACCCGACGTACACTATGGCCGCTCTGCTCGGAGCCGGCGGCATCATGGGCTATGCGCGCACTCGCAGCGTGCCATCGCTCGTGGCGGGCGTCACGCTCGGAGCTGGCTTCGGGGCTGCAGGCTACCTCCTCCAGAACGGAAACATGACGCAGGGCCATGGTGCCGCGCTCTTCTTCTCCACCATCACCATGTCGGCGATGGGCGTGCGTGCAATGCGCACGAAGAAGCCACTGCCAGTCGCGATCTCGGCGCTTGGCGCTCTCTCATCTGCCTACCACGCACACCGCTTCACGCAGTGGCTCGGCCAGGAGTAAGTGTGGAATAGCATAGAAGTCCCCTCCCGGGAACGCAACAAATCCATCGCATCACGTATGCCACTCAGTCTATCAATATAATTGTTGCGTGCGCATTAGAAATCTCTTACTGCTCTTCGGCTCCAGTCGCAGCCACTTGGCTTTGACCAGGATCTCCTCTGAAGGTCGTGGCTGAGTTGGTGCTCTGAATGGACGAAACGCATGCAGCGAGCATGTCCTCAAACATGACTCCTGTCATGTTTTTCGTCAAGTAGATCACATCAGCGATCTTCCCGTCCCCATCTGTGAGACTGTTGGTGACACCAGGAGAGAAGGAAATCTCCACTCGGAAGCGATCTTCGCTCTCTTCCTCAAGCCAAGGAGTTTCAAAGACGCGAATCACAACGTGTGCCAAGTAGTTGAGCTCAGCCACCCGATCGAGCGCACCGTTCGCGCTATCAGAGATCATTTTGGACTCGCTAAATACGTACTTTCGCTGGGGCATGCTTTCATTCACACTAATCCCCATGCGCTTCAAAATTTCATTGCTGTACTTCTCTTCTTCAGGCGAGATGTCATACTCTCCGTCTTCCCCTCCATGCTGATGTCGTGCCCTCCATGACGCGCATTGAAATCGCAATACGTTCAAGAGCGTATGCATGTGGCTTTCACTCGTGAAGTACAAGCGCGTTCGCACCTGAGTGGCAGGGCTTTTGATGCGCAGCTCTTTTGCGTAGGAAGGATCTAAACGATACCCATGATGCTCAACATCTGCATCGATAGTTTCACCATCTTCCGTTGACGCTTGAAACCCTGATTGACCAAAGAAGCTGTGGCCCATGGTAGAAAGGTCATCGCTTGCGGAGGCGGACATCACAGCAACAATATCCGCTCGAATTTTGGCACAAAGCGCCTGTGACACCTTAATTCCGATAGCTTGCTTCTCTTCTAATTCCATCCCATATTCTTGTGGGACGTAAATGCTGGCAAACTTCTCTGCGAGACTGTACAAATCTTTTCCATAGCGTAGCCCCACGTGAGAATTGTGTAGGAGGTCGTACTTGATGCAGTCATATACGTCGGGTAACTTGCTGAGATCGTACTTGTCTGCTTTAGCTGAGTAAAAGTCGCGATAGAGTTTGTCCCATCGTTCACTCATAAGCGAAAAAGTTTCGCCCATATACAGCGGGAGTTTCTCATCATTTCCCTTGACTTGAGCTAACTCCTGTATTTCTGTTTTCAGCTTCCCGATCAAGTCATGCAATCGATGAAGCGCATCAACGGGATTCTTGATGGATGCAAGTGCTTTTAGAATCGAGTCCGTGCGAAGAGGTGCCAGTGCGGCTGTTAGCTCTTCAAAAGAGGCATACTCGCGCTGGAGTAGGTGTTTGAGCTTCTCCTTTGTGCGCTCAATTTCTTCGTTTGCTTCAGCTTGACCGGAGTGATCAAGCATCTTGTTCGCGTCTGCAAGTCACAGCTGCGTTAGGCATTGATTTGCAGAAGAGTCCTTGTCCTAACTTACCTTTCCCCAGAGTTGTCACTAAGCTAACAAGAATCGGGGTTAAATCGCCCTCTAGCTCAAGAAAACCCTTTGCAAATGCAGCTGCTGTCATCTGCACACGACCTTCATCTGACGTGAAAATCTTTAAATCATGTCGAAAAGTCGAGTGCAAACGCAATAAACCTCCTTCTTCAACCGGGTACAACTTGTTACGGAAGTCGTTTCCCAATCCTTCTCCTTGACGCTTTCCTGTTTCGGTCAAATCTCCGCCCCATTTAATGATCATTAAAATCTCGAAGCGACCATTCTCCGGTGAAGACTTACGCGGTTTGAATTGAACTTTTCGATTAATGCCGGCGAACTTCCATCGTTCCAGCACACGCTTCATTTGGAGAAGCTTCTCGAATGAGTCGCCGCCTTCATCTTCCCATACTGCTTCTTTCGAACCAACACCAGGAGCATAAGCCTTGATGAGGCTCCGAATGAGATCTAGGAGCTCTTGTAGATCAGCTACAGCCTTCACCTTAAGCTCGTCATATTTATCGCTTGTTCGTCGCTTCTCATAGAAGGCGACCAGCTCGTTCTCCCACACTACAGTCTTCAGTTTCTGCTTTGGTGTACGGTCGCCATGTCGAACTATAGCAATAACGCAGCGCAACTCTTCTTTTTTCTCATCATCAACGAAGCCGCTCGCAACACTGCTCACACTTGACTCCGACGCATCAGAGCCGGAACTTGGACGTGGTCCACTCTCTTTCCAGTCATAAGAACTGTGGGATTCTGTGGCATATTGCGGACACATCTGAGGCGATAACGTTGGTCCAGAACTTGAACGCCGTTGGCGGAAGTACCTTGAACGCAAGGCAGAAACCAGGTAGTTGTGTAAAATCAAACCGCAGTCATCGTAGTACTTTTTCGAATTCTTCACAAAGCTCCACCCATTGACGTCGCACACGTAAGAATTACCACGCACTCTCAGCAAGTCAAAGCCGCAGACCGTCTGATGAAATGCGAGGCAGACCTTACGTGCCATCTCTTTCTCGGCCGAGTTGAGAATCACCGGGTACCGCACCTCCTTCCCAGCTGAATCGCGCATGACTCGTCCGTCAAGAACGGGCGACTTCCGAGCTTCAGCGTGTCCATAACTAGACCCGACCGTATACACTTTCACATCAGTTCCCTGTGTGTTGAGAAATTCCTCGTAGATATATGATCCGTCGCGACGGATACGGTTGCAGTCAGGATAAAACTCGCTTGAGCGGTCACCGACTTTACGGAAGAGGCGCTTGCTACCACCTCCCGCGCTTGTTGGATAATAGATGTAGATATTGTGGTCCTCAGCATCCGCAGGTTTCTCGACGAATGGTTTGTTAATGCGAACCCCGTTCACTGTCACGTAATTGTCTGCTTCTTCCACTTCATCTTCCTTTCCAGGTATGTCGCGGTTTACAATCGCGTGTCGGGGTACGGGAATTCCATGGCGCATTAGCAGCGCATACACTTTCCGTCGATCGAACAGCACATGCTGCATGTGCAAATCGTTCACGAGAACTGGGTGGACAAGTCTGACATACTCTTCTGCCTTTTGGAGTGGAAATCCCGTCGAATAGAAGCTGATGAGCGCGTCGCAGTATGGCCACTCTTCGACTGGCTTGTTCAGGATCGTATCATCGTCGAAGATGTGCATGTCGAACTGCTTTTTGGCTTCGAGTCGGCGTAATATTTCTTGCATGGGCTTGGAGCGGGTCTTCTTCTCCATCGCACACACACCGACGACATATTTCTTCACCGTCGGCTCCTCCATGGTACCGTGCGTGGACGGCGCTACACCGCGTCTTCCTTGTCGCGTGTGGGTGGCGGTGGCGGGGAGATGAAGATGCGAGTTGACTTCGGCGCCAATGTCGCGTGTCCCAAGATGCCGGCGGCTCTGGTGACCGGAGTGAAACGAATCTAGCCGGAGCCATTGCGGGATCTAGCCAATCAGATCGCCTACCTTCCCTCCTCCACCAATCAGAACTGGCTGTGCGGAACAAAGATAGCAGGCCGCAGGAAACTCCAAGTCAGAGCTGGCAGTCGGCAGGGTGATGGGCTGATGGCGCCAAAGACTCATCTCTACCTGCATAATGCATTAAGATGTAATCTGATCCAATGAACTGATTTCAGATCAAGGCACCGCACGAGTAGTTTTGTCCAATCAGAAGACCGATATCGGTTCTTTGATGCTACTGGTCAATTGTGCAAGCGTTCTGAACCGTGCCGACACTGTGGATATGAGCTGGTGGCGCACTGCACGACTGCTGGGAGAGCCCATGTCGTCAATCAAGAGGCTCGTCGTGTCTGCCGCCGCGACGCGCACTCCGACCACGCACATGAGCTGTCGTGACTACTCGATGGCGATTGCCAGTCGCTTTTATTTCTCGAATGGTTATCGGTTCCTCTACTTCCTCACTGTTCTCTCAAGTGCTGTCTGCGTCGTCTGGGTGAGTTGGTTCCTGCCAGTGGCAATCATGTAGCAGTGGCTAACCACTAGGGGCATTTTGTGGTGCGCGTAGACTGGGTGGAACCACTGGAAGATGTGCGTAGAGAGAGATTTGTTTTGGTGAAAAGCGCGCTGATGATTTGTGTGGCTACTCGATCATGGTAGACCTTCGTCGGTTCTGTTCATCTCGTTGGAGATTTGCGTAAGCGCATTGTTAGTATTTGAAGTTCTTCTGCGTATGGCTGCATTTCGACAAGTACGTCAGATAATCGTGTCAGCGACTTTGCCATGGCCTAAGCCTCTTTCGTTCGTAGCGGTTTTGGTCGAAGTGGTGCAATGTTTTCGACGTTTTCGCCCTCGGTACGTTCTCTAGGTATCGTTCCTATGGTATCGACAAATACCAACTGTGCTGTTTGGTAGTGATGAGCTTGGTCTCGATCTCCATGTACTTCAACGAAGAGGGAGTCATCGGTGAGCTCGAAGAAGTTGCAACTGACACTCTTCTCGCGTTTCGAAATGCCATTCAGTACATGCGTCTAGCAATCTTTCTGAAGTAAGTCTGAGCGTTTGTGTCAAGATGGAATGATTACTCAAACATGGTGCTTCTAGGAATCGATCTGAGCAGATCGGAGGGACTCAAGTTGCTGAGATTGATTTCGACAACGTTGCTGAACACGGGCTTTCCGCTGACGAGGACGAAGAAGCAGTACTTCTGATCAGCGGATCCTGTGAAAAAAGCGAAAATGATGCAGATGCCGACAAGCATCAAGGTGCATCGGACAGTACGGTATAACAACACATATAAAATGACCATGGAGATTGTACATTGACCACGGATCTAGAAGAAAAGAAGCTTCACGAGAATTGCCCACATCAGATGAGACGCCCTGGTACAAGGATACGAGTCAGTCGAGTCACCATCGTACAGTATACTTCAACGTACGAAATAAATGCAAGGACGGGGAGCATCTTCTCTTTTGGGAGGTGTTCTGCGATGACTCCCCATAGGTTTGAGAGCAGAAAGAAGAGCGACCAAGACATCGACAACAGAATGACTACCCAATCAAGTCCGTCGAGTGGAGCCATACAAACAATCTGGAAAGGACGGCGTAAATACTGCGACGTTTGCTCATGATAAAAGTACTCACCGATGCTGGGATAAACACGACTGCCGAATATCCGTAAAGGCACAATAGGTACGACAGCGTCACAGGCAGACTCACGTATTTTCCAATGAGCCAAAGAACGGCTGGGATCCCAACGTGAAAAATCTCGACAAGCGTGCACGCAGACACGACTCGGCCAAAATCATACGCCCAATCTTGTCGGTCGCCGTCGAAGTCCCAGTAGGAAGCAACGTTACTGCACGACGCGAGGAGGAATATGAGGGTTACCGATAACCAGAAGGGTCCATAGGCGTCCGGGGATACACTAGCGAGTTCGAAAAATGTCGGATTGGACTTGAAAGGTAAAATGGCACGTAGAAGGCGCTGCTGTACGTCAGATGTGTCAACATCGAAGAACTGGACACACGAGTGAACCCCAAGCGTTAACTCCTTCAGTTCCAAGCGCATTGAATAAAGGCATGCGCACCGGCTTATAGTATGCAAGCATGAAGCATGCGCACATGCCCTGGGGCTGGCCGGCCTGTTTTCCGTTATCTGTGGACGCCCAAACTCTTTCCCATGAGTGTATCTCGGACTACGCGGAAACTATCAGTCTAGAGCTGCAGCTGCCGTATCTCGCCGATCAGTATTCACCTTTTGGGGACAACAATCCTCCTTCTAGCTCATCCATCTCGGCCACGGAGACCTCTACAGTTCACGATGAATAATCAAGTCTTCCGACGCTCGCAGGACAGTGAAGTGCGTACCGAAGTCGAGCGCAGCCCCGCGATCCTTTGTATCATACCACATGATTAGATTAGCAGTCTGCGTGCTATGGAGGGCGCCCCGGAACGCACATTGAGAGCACTGGCGGCGGATGTGACGTCGTCCATGGTGAGTTCGATCCAAGAATGCCGCAACTGGAATTGTGCTGAACCAACGACCCAAAAACCCATGAGCGTCACTAGTGTGGTCCACGTACTAGTAGAAGACAAATTGACAAGTGCTTCAAAGTACTTCAAAGTAGTACTTCGAAGTAAGCAGTACGGTATTGAAGGTGTGTACTTCATCTTATGAGGTCTACTACTGATGCAAGGAGTCACGAATCGAACACATGTTTAATCTAAGTCTTCAGTCGGAGCAGCGAACGCAGGCGCCGCCTCGACCGTCAAGTCCTCCTCGCCACCCTCCTCGGCGGCTTCGAGCTCCTCCAGGTACGCATCGTCCTCTTCTGCGGCATCCTCGGCCTTCTTGATGACAGCAGCAACGTCGGCAGCCGTGAGTCGCTTCGCGTCGTTCTTGACCTCCAGCGTCTTCTTGCCGGCCGACGCCTCGTTAGCAGTCACGGTAAGCACTCCCTTGGAGCTGATAGCGAACGTGACTTCAATCTCGGCTTCTCCCTTTGGCAGCGGGCTGATGCCGGTCACCTTCAGCTGAGCGAGAAGAGTGTTGTCCTTAGCCATGACACGCTCACCCTCGTACACCTGGATGAAAATCGAGTCCTGGTTGTCGACGGAGGTCGTGAACACTTCGGTAGCCGAGGTTGGGAGGACAGTGTCGCGGTGGATCACTTCGGACACGCTACCGTTAGCGAGAGCAACCGACAGCGTCAGTGGCGTGACGTTCACGTCGTTCTGAGCCGACTTTGGTTCGCCGAGTGCAGCAATGTCACCGATAGCAGCCGCCTCGAGGGTGGCGCCGTGGGCAACAACCTCATCAGGCGAAATGTGCATGTGAGTCTTCTTGCCGTCAAAGAACTTCTTCACGCTGTTTTGAACAAGCGGGATACGCGAAGATCCACCGATAAGAATGACGTGGTCAATGTCGGCCTTCTCGATTTCGGCCTCCTCAAGAAGCTTCTCAACCTCCTTAAGCGAATCCTTGACGAAGTCCGCAATGAGCTCCTCGAAACGAGGGCGCGAGAGCTTCAAAGCGAAGTCCTCACCCTCCATCAGCGAGTCAACCTCGATGTTCACCTGCGACTGGGTCGAAAGGGAACGCTTAGCAGTCTCACAAGCAGCACGGAGACGGCTGGAAGCCTTCTGGTTGTCCTTGACGTTCAGCTTCGTCTTACGCTGGAACGACTTGGCACAGTGTTCGAAGATTGCCTTGGTGAAATCTTCACCACCAAGAGCATCGTTGCCGCTGGTCGCGACGATCTCGAAAAGTCCCTTGTCGACGCTGAGGAGCGTCACGTCGTGGGTAGCACCACCAATGTCGAAAACAAGAGCATACTCAGCGTGGGAGTTCTTGGTGTTCTCGTCGAGACCGTAAGCGATGGCGGCGGCGAGAGGCTCGCTCAAGTACGACATCACATTCACACCGGCCTTCGTGGCGGCAGCGCGGATGAGCTCCTTCTGGCTCTCACCAGCGTGGGCAGGGATGTTGATCACAATGCTGTCGACCGTCTCACCAGTGAAGTCTTCGGCAAGATCCTTGAGGTTCTTGATCAGAATAGACACGAAATCCACTGGCGACACCTCGTGGGCTTCGCCGTTGCGGGCCGTCTTGGCGACAGCGAGGCCATCGGCGCCCTTGGTGAGCTCGAACGACCACTCGCTGACGAAGTCACGCGACGCGATCTCCTCGTGGTTCTTACCAAGCACGCGCTTTAGGTGAAAGACCGTGTTCGCGGCGTGCGAGTGGAGCTTGTTGACGGCGGTGTCGCCGACAATCACTTCCTCACCCTCGAAGCACACGAAGGCAGGGGTCGTACGGAAGCCCTGATCGTTGGCAATGATGTTCACCTTGCCATTCTGCCACACGCCGACGCAGCCGTGCGTCGAGCCGATGTCAATGCCAGCAACCACCATCTTGGATCTCGAGATATGCTCCGGCCCAGTCACTGTGTACCGTATTGCCCAATGTTGGGAGCGGGTGGTTGGTTGGTCCTGCAGCCGACAAAAAAGCTCCATCCGATTCATGAAGGGCTTTTTACGCCTTATCATTTCGTAATTACCATAAGTCTGGATTGTAATTGGCTAAAAGGAGGCGTTATCGTGTGCCCGAATCTTCATCCAAATGGCTTCACTCTGAGTCTGAGTAGCTCTCTGTTTCAGCAGTGACTGATGCAGCCATGTCCGCACCTCTGATTGAGAAAGAGACGAGCTTGCTTCACTTGAGGACGCAGCTCGAGGAAGAAGGAAATGGAACGTGCAAGCTCCGATCTGCAGTAAATCTCCACTCATAAGCGGAGCCGGATGACTTGTGTAGTGCAAATCTCGGCCATTCACTGAGATGACAGACCGGAAGTTTACACATTCAAGAGTAAACACCCCATGGTCGCTATCCCACTTGATGATAGCTTGGTTGTGAGCTATCATACTGTCATCACCGATGTGGCAATCCACGGATCCTCCTGGAAGTCCCAAAAGGTTTGTGATGCCTCGGGCCTGATAAAATCGGATCCACTTTGAGTCGAGACGCCCGAGAACAGTACACGTTTTCATGACATAAAACTCGAAACCACCACCCTCCAACTTCGCATAAGCCCGAACTGGAGGTGGACTCCAGCTTGGGTTAATCATCTTCCTCGAAGAAAGCAAGCATGCTAAATGGTAATGGGGATGTTGGCAAATCGTTTCAAAATACAACTCCTCCGGAAATGCAGTAGGCGCCTGCTTGTGGCTCGTATCAACGTGTCGGTTCAAATGAATTTCTGAAGTGAAAGCCCACCCACATAAATCACACTTGAAAAATTGGAATCGTCGAACCAGCAATAAGCACTCTTGAGTGAGGTGAAGAGTGTCAAGGCGAGGAATTTCGCCAACATGGCTATGCGTTTGTAGCTTGGCGGCTGTATTTCGACTGTCGCTTCGAACATCATCGAAGTTAACTCCCTCTCTTCGATTAAGAACGAGGTCACGAGGCTCTTCTTTCCCCTGGTTCAGCAGGACAACCTTAGGTGAAATGCACTTGCGGTATTTGCATGACTGTTTCCGGAGTCCTGGTCCACCGTATTTTTTCATATCCTTGCAATGAATGCACGTAAGGCAGTCAACAGCAGTACAGCCAGCACATTCTCCGCAGCGAGTCACTCTGGATCGCATTCGAAGAATATCGAGGTCCTTACGGGCCAACGGGCGCGAAAAATCTGAATCTTCTGATGTGTCGTACTCGACAAGCATAATTTCTGTATCGTCGCCACTCTGTTCGTCAGACTCAGCGTGGCCAAGTTTATCTTGTGATTGCAGTGGTTGGCGCAGCGTGGCCTTCCTATACTCATCATCACTTTCATCAGAAGCCGAACTGAATGCGCTTGAGTAGGTCGTCTCTCTCGATATCCCACTGTCGCTATCATATTTGTCACCTCTGTCAAGTGAAGCATGTCTACGTTTCACTCCTCGAAGTTTCGGTGCCACACACTTTCGCCTCTTGCAGGATTGTTTGCGTAAGCCAGGTCCGCCGTACTTCTTCATATCAAGACAATGGCCACAACTCATGCAATCACTTGCAGCACAACCAACACATTCTCCGCATCGGACAATTCTTTTTCTTGATCGCGAACCTGCCTGTATATGAAATATCGATTAGCGAGCGTCACGGAAATCGCACAAACAAAAACTGAACATTCGTGGAGACACTGTAATCGTCCTCACCTTCAAACTATCAGCACTGGATTCATA
>KE463952.1:27918-70522 GCA_000387445.2 Pythium aphanidermatum DAOM BR444 | reverse complement strand
TTGGCCGAAGTCATGATTGAGCTCTGTGACAGCGCGTCAACAGAAGCAAGGAGAGGAAGCGAAGAAGTGGAGGGAATCGAGATGCTGCGCGGCGCCGAAGGGGAAGCCAGCGGCGCGGAGGCCAGCGACCGCGTGGGTGAGTGTCGCCACGACTCAAGGAAGCGACAGCTTGTGCGAGCGCAAAGTCGCGGCGATGCCACCGACTCGGCTGTCAGCGCAACACTCGCTGGGCACATGATGTGGAAGATCGCCATGAAGATGTCGCAGCGAAATGATAGCAGATTACTCCAGCATGTTTCACGGTCTATCCTAAGCATTGGGGTTCACAAGGTGAGTATTGAACCGAGTCGACTGTGTCGTATTGGACTGAGCGCGGCATTCTTCGTAGCATTCTGATCGAGCGCACAACGACAGCCATTCACACGACAAAGATACAAATACGTGGCAAAGTCAAGCAAAGCCGATCACAAGTGCAAGTCAGTCGGACAGGAGCGACGAGTCATCAGACACTGCTCCTGAGTCGGATCGTCCTAGCGTTTCCTCGAGAGAATCTATTGGGTCAGCTCATGCACTACCTCCGCTCCCCCCTCTTGATTTCACACCTTCGAAAGGATTTCGTTCACTTTCTCGAGGTACTTCCTTTCGGATGTACACTAGATGGCCCATCACTGGTATGTTCGCTGCTTAGGAATGGATACGTGCAATGAAATGACCTGATCAATTGCAGGCGTGCGTCCTGGACTCTCCGTTCGCATCTTGCGAACCGAAGCAACATCGTCGATGCCATCAGTGACCGAGTACGTTTTGCAGATAACTGATCTGCACACGAAAGTATTCTGGATATCTAAGAAGCGATTCCATGATTTGCATGCGCTACGGAAAAAGGTACGATGTTCTCATAAGTTAAAAGAGAGCATCTGTTGACACGACGTATCAAACGTAGATTCGTGACTCTATCAAGGCAGCGAGCTCTTCTGACTCGGAACAGCTGAAGTATTTGATTGACCTACCATTCCCCAGAAGGCGCTTTAGAAGTCTCGTGTCAGATTCAGACGGTCGACAAATCAGCGAGCTTGAGTCATTCCTACGCAATGTTGCTGCGCTAGAGCCAACGACCAAAGTGCGCCTCGATATACTTCGAGACTTCCAGCTCTGTATGTGCTCCTCAGAGTTTATTTCATCACTTGAAAAAGTGGACACAACTGGTGAATTGGTCGAGCCGAAGTGGCTCAGTTATGATCTATTCACAAAGCTAAACAGTGTCGCCACTGTCGAAGGACATACATGCTACAAGTTCTTAGAAGCATTTCGTAATCGGTGCTCAGTCATCCAAGCTGCCGTTTGCCCAGAATGTTGCAGCTTTGCGGATGCCTCTCTCGCGCAGGATGCTCTGAAGGACTTGCGCACAGTTCTCACAAACGTGGAGAAGTACATTACCGATCATATGAATCCGAGATATGGAGACCAGTTTTCCCTGCTTGAGCAAAGCGTGGATGTTTCCACAGTTGTTGATGACTGTGTGTTTCATGCAGTCGAGGATACAATTCTCGTCCCATTGGACAAGGAGATATCTTTCCTCGTCGAGCGGACGGTCAACAGGGTTATGGAAGAACGACTTATGGAGAACATCGAAAAGATGCGAGGACGATCGCAAACAGATTTCGGTATCCCAGATCATCTACAATCAGATGACGATTGGGGAAAATCGTGTCACCACCTAAGTATGATCGACGAGCGCCAGTTACCCTGTGACAAGATCGAAGAACTGTTGCGCTCTGCCTTAGAGATCTTCCGAAGCTGTGGGGAGAAGAACCTCGACTGGCGTGAAAATTCGGCTCTGACCGCAGACGATTACCTGCCAATCCACATCTATGTTGTCGTCCACAGTGGTCTCAAGCGTCCACTTGTGACGAAGGAGTACCTAGGTGCGATGATCCATCCGTCCAAGATGATGGGCGAGATTGGGTACTTCCTCACAATGTTTGAGGTTGCACTTCAGTACATTGCTGACATGTAAAGGTGTACTGAGTCCTAATGCACTGAAATAACTATTTTATTTGGGTGATTCACCCTTATTGACAAAAGTGCGGCCAATGGTTCATTGGATCCAGCAGCCAGCGAGACTGCGGGCCACGCGCTTGATCGCGCTACGACAGCACTCGGCGCTGCGTGGAGCAGCACAGCAATGGCTGGAGGCGATACAAAGCGCCCCGTGCCTCGTTTGTAAAGGAGCACCCACCAGCCGGATTGAGTGTTCAGTGTCAAGTTTCCCACTCACATGCTCGACTGTAACAGCACCAGTCTCAACATACCGATCATAAAACTTTCCTAATGACTTGTGTGTAGACATGTGACAAGATCGCCCTGTCAGAGCGGCAAGAGACGCTTGCATTGTTCAAGCAGATAAGCGAAGACATTGCTTTCACGAGCGACGCTAAAGCAAAGACGCTTTTCTCGACGGGTACTTTTCTAGGCTCTTGTAAGTGGATGCGCAATGAAAACATAAGCTGACAATTTGCTGGGTAGTTCTGACGAGGGAAAACAAGGCTAAGAACAATGCTGGTATACCAGGATCTTGGGAGTCTGCCGCTGCGCTCTTCTCCAATAACAGTTCGCTACTCAAAGACCCACGCGCTCTGCGCTTGATGTCTGCAGCGTACACGTTCGTTATGACGCTCTCAAACTATATGCCATGTTTGTCCTAGCCAGTATATTTTGTCGACATTTATCAGACTCACATTGATTGGCATTTGTAGACCTTTATTGCCCCGAGATAAGCAAGCAAAACAACGTGAATATCCACGTGGTGGGGGCTCGGGCAGAGGCCATGATGCCGAACCATATTTGGGAAGAACTAGTCGATATCGATGACAAGACATCATACCACATCCAGCTCATTGGAGACCACGTTGTTCCGATGCCACGCAAAGCTCCCGCTGCGTCTTCACGGTTGCACATTGAAACATTTCCAGGCCTTTACCACGATCTCGTCAGTTCATCAAAACTACCAAGCTACCCACCTGACGCCTTCGCTCTTTTCAATCCAGGCATAGGACACCCCAAGCTACAGGCGCTGTGGGCGAAGACTTTAGAGCTGATATTAAGATCTGGCAAGCCAACTCTGATAACTTCTTTCAGCCTCGATGATCAAGTCCGCGATGTGCGTGTCCTCGACAGCTATGCGAAGCATTTCGAAATCTCGTACATAGTACCACCCGAAGAAAATCCATTTCGTAGTCAGTGCTTTTTACTGGACCCAAGCGACGTGTTCAATCCAATCCAGACAAACCGATATGCCATGGTGGTTCGAGGAAAACAAGCCTGAGAAAAATGTTTATGCTGTCTTTTATTTTCAATATACTCTATTGGGTTTGCTGCATCCAATGACGGACAGCCTCGCCCAAGTTCACATATCGAATGGACGGAAAACGTTCTTCCTGTATGTATGCGACCGCGACGTAAAACTCATCAAAATGCATTGCCCAGATCGAGCGCATTGAAGAGGATGCACTTGAGAGCACTTTAGTCTCATTCATTACTCTCCGAAACAGACGGTCTGGATCAATTGCTTCACAATTGACAATGTCGGTGACAAATCTCGTAAAAGATCTTAACGTCATAGAGACTCGCACGCCATCTTGCTCACTCGCTTGTTCCTCCCTGTCTGAGGTGGCATAGTATTCAAATAGTGGCCACAAAACGGATTCTACATCGACCCCTACGAGACAAGTTCGTGGAGGACCAGGAACTTCACTCTTCTCGAGAAAGCCCAGGTCACAAAAGAATGACAAGATGATCTCTCGTGGAGATAACCGAAATCCTGTGCTTTCCGGACGAAGCGACTTTGTGAACAATTCGATAGCGCATGCGCCAAGCAAGCATGCGAGTCCATGAGATGTGAGAAGTCCCTCGTTTCCGCATAGCCGCCCAAAGTGGTGGTGGACAAGCGGACGTGTCAAGTATTCAGGATAGAGCTGTAGATCTTCAAGCATTCGAGACACCCCTGAGAGGTCCAAGCACAATTGATTGCCATGAGAGGCTACACGCAGTTCATTTGAGTATCTCTTGACTATATGTAGCAACGGCTCATAAAATGCGAGGAAGAGGTCTTTAACTTGACCAGTTTGAGACCAATCATCGACAAGGATGGGTAACAGTTGCGAATCCGGGGGAGTCATAGGCTCACACTGATACTCTTGGAACTCCCGCACACTGGGGCTCTTCGTTGCATCCGACGCTGTGTAATTGTGCTTTAGAGACGATTTCTCCATCACTGCCCGTTCAACAACAGCTGTTTCGTGTTCTAAAACCGCTAGCAATTTCTCTTGGTTTTGCAAAATGTCGTCAGATAGCGGCCCCACCCAAGGTGACTGCCTTCCGCTTATTGTTGTACTAATATCGCTGACGTCGCGACTTGACTGCACCAAATCTGTTAACTTATGCTGAGGGTTGACTAGGCTCAGGAGTCCAGACCAAATGAGCTTGGTGATTTCCGAGCTCTTTGATGTGTCAGTCAATCCTTCGGAAACAGCAGTGACAAATTTGCACAAGCACGTGACGAATTCGGGAAAAGAGATGGCGTTCGTTTTTGAGTGGTCTGGAAGTAATTGTAGAATCAGGCTGTCAAAGTCTGTACTCACACCAAATGTCTTAGTACGTTCAGAGTTGAGCAACACGTATTGTCGAAAGAACTGTGCTAAAGCTTGAATATTTAGGTTTGAGGATTGCGAAGAATTTTCGTGTGATGCTTGGCCATCAGTGATTTCTGGGATATCACTATTCTCATCACACAATTTCATGAGCGACAACCTGTCAAATAATTTCCTCAAACTGGCCATTGCAGTCTCTCTACTTGCTTGGATCAGTGATACTGGCGCACAAAGCCCATCATCAGATGTGATGATGGCGGAGAGCTGCGCCTGCAAACCTAACACTCTCTCTTCAAGGGCAACATTCTCTTCCTCAATCCTTTTTCGAGTTTCTTCTTCACGTAGTAGTTTCTTGGCCAGCACATCAACTGCTATGCGCTTGTCATGAGAAAAGAATTGAAAGCGTTCAAGATCATTTCTGAGCACTTTGTTATAGTCACCGAGTGATTGAGCATGTTTCTCTCGCTCCTCAACCTTAAGCTCAGCCATTTCAAGCTGAAGTTGATAATGTTTTGCGCATAAGGCAACCTGCACTTGTGTCTTCCAAACACTAAAGATATCTCTCACCGTTGCTCTCTCAAAAGACTGCAAAATCGTCGTCACGTATCCATGCTTAACGAGCTGGAGCTCAGACTTCTGGTCTCGTAATTGGTCCATAGTGCGCTGCAAGTCTTGCTTCGCTGCGTGAAGCTTGTCTTCAACTCTTGTCTTTGCTCGTGAAAGAGAGAAAACACACTCTTTTGCTTCAACCAGTTCAGCCTCAAGTTGCATTGCGCGCTCATGCTCACACCGTCGCGTTTCGGACAAAGATTGAGTTTTCCACATCATAAATGCACGAACCTTGTTTGATCGATCGTGAGAAGTGACCAAGGCACAGAGTAGCCGAGATGCTGTTGTGATTCGCGATTCCGAAGTAGACAGTTCCATCACGTGGTCACACCAAGCTTTCCATCCACACCGCATTTGTAGGAGCTTCCTTGCGTGGGCAACTTTTCTCATAAGAGATATCCCTGCTGTGTAACACTGCTGACGTCTTTTGGACCGTTCATGATTCAGATCGCTGCGAAAGTTATTCAAAAGCTCAAGACTCGACACACGCTGCATGTGCTGCTGGAGACATTTAAACGAGCGAGCGAGGATTTTGATACGAAGTCCACCACACACAGCTGCCAACTTCAACACCGCTGCTGAGCGCTGCTCCAACCAAGTGCGAGATGCTTCTTGCCATACAGTGAATGCAGATCGTATGCTTTCAATGCGCCTGGACCTAACGAGATACCGAAGGGTAATGTTGCGGGCCTGATATTTTTCTCGAGCCACTTTGTGTGTCGACTGAACTTCGCAACGATGTAGCTCTTCTTCGAGTTTCTCTTTTTCCGAGGAAAGGTGTGCCATCTTCTGAATCTTCGATGTTTCGGATGCAATCTTATCCAATAGATCCGCTTGAAGGGCATGATTTTGCTGCATGAGCTGTTTCGTCTGGAGCTTGAGCTGATCTTCGCTTCTCGCAGTAAGAGCTAGTTGATCTTCTAATGTACGCACCAACTCTTTTGAGCTGAGCTCATTCATCATGTGTCGTTGGATTTCTTCTTTGAGGAAGCGATTCTCTCGTTCAAAACTCTCAAGCGCGGTAACTCGATCTTGGAGCAGTCGGACAGTATCTTGCTCGGCTTGAAGATTACGTGCCAGAAGTTGTGTCTCCTCAGCCGCTCGACGCTTCTCCTCCACGACTCGATTGTATGCCGCCTTTGTGATTAGATTTTCAGATGGAACTGCTGGCATGGAGGTGCCTTGTTCAGTGTGCTCTCGGCTCATATCCAACTGACTAGGAGAGCGTGTTTTCTTGGGAGATGTTTCTTCGCTGTAGGCGAAACTGTTTGCTCGCCGAAAAGGCTGAACGGTGCTGAATTGGTATTCATGGCCACCGATTCGAGATGGTAGGCGTAAGTTGGTATCCTTAGTGGCGGTTTGAGCTATTTGAACATCGATTTGACCAGAGATGGAACTAGTCATCACGGTCTCTTCCGCCTTCTTGAAGTCATGCCATATTTCTTTTCGCTTCCATTCATCAAGCAAACGAGATGATCGCTTGTTTTGCTCATTAGCCCAGAACTGAGATGATGTCGAAATCGACGTCCTTTGCGTTGGGCCATCTTCCGGTTTAGACAATGGCTTGTGCGCGACTAGGTTGAAACTACGTCGTCTCTCTCGATCTTCACTCCCGTTGTGCTCCTTACTTGCGACTTCAACTCTTGATGGAGAACGTGCGAGCTGACGAGTAGGATATCTTGATCCACTGACATCGTCCGCCGTATCACCTGTATTCAAGCTCTGCTTTCGCATCAGTGGAGATACTAGTCGTGGAATTTGACTTGTCTGCGCAGTGCGGGGTAGCTCCGCATCCTTGCGATCTCCTCGTATACTCTCAGTCGCAGGGCTGATTAGCATGTTGCAGCTTTCTCCATTCTCAACTCCGCTCGTCGTTTTTTCTCCATTCACAACAAAGGAAGACCCGTCAGCTGCTGTGTCTGGTAGACTGATGTCGAGATTGAGAATCCAGCTATCATCGATATCTGCAGAGGATGCAGACGGAGAGTCTCCGTCGTCGTTAGCGTGGCTGTCCTTGGAGCTCTGATCTCTGGATCGTGAGCAGGAACTTGCTCTGTCACTATCGCTGTCATCGTCTGACAAGTGTGAACTCGACCACGTGACAACTTCGGTTGAGTCTGGGCCGTGTGCACCGGGTGCCTCGTTATCTGCGCCGTCATCCATGGCGACTTACGCGGAAGGGTGTTGCGACGATGACGGTCGTTTGCTTTGTCCAGGTTGGGCACGAGGTGAGCACTGTGCGACGTCGAAAATAGTCCTGCAGCACACAACCGTTTCGAACGCCAAGCGAAAACCCGAGTTCCACAGGGAAACGACACGTTGAACAAGCTAGAGCGCAAACCTCTGTCTATTTGCCGTTTAATTGCAGACCAGGAAGGACTTGACGGGAACGAGCTCTGAATCTAGATGAGCTTCTTGCTCTTGAAAAACTTCTTGAGGTACATCACCTGCCACACGCCCATTGCGAGAAGAACCGCGATCGACAAGAAACTGAACCACAGGACGCGTGAGTTGGTCGACTCGTTGGTGCTACGCATCGCGGCCTCGCGCTCTCGCATATAGAGCATTTCGCGGTGAATTTCGTCGACAGCGTCCTCCATCTTTCGCAGTTCCTTCTCCACAGGCATCAGGTGCTCACGCTTGGCAACCTCCGTGTAGTCCTTGGCTTCCACACCGTGCTTGAAGTCGAGCATAACGCGCATGGCGTTTTCGTTCGAGTTGAAAAAGCACACCGAGTAGCTACCGGCCGCATCAGCATGGAACGTGAACTTGTGGATATCGTCTGACGACGTGTCGATGTTCGAGTCTTGCTTGAGGTATTTCTTGAGGGGGTCGGTGATGACGACCGACACGCCCGACTTGCCCTTGGCGGCTCCGAGCACGTCGTAGTGGATGACCACGAGGCTCCCCTGCGCCACTTCGTCGCTCAGACACTTCTCCGCACGCCGACGCACATCGAACTGCACGGCGTCCGCAGTCATCATCAGCAGCGCCACCGCCAGCAGCAGCGCGCGCGTCCCCATCGCCATCGTCGCCATGTCGCCTCTCCGTCCGCCTAATAGATCGCGATTGCTCCCGGTCTCCCCGACAGCCACGCGGACCTCTCATCTGTGATAACGGCAGTACTTAGTATCTTTATAGAGAGGTAAACATCAAGTCATGCGACGCAGGCATCGATTCTAGAAGCAGCAGCGCAATGGATGCCGAGCGGGGGAATCGCGTGCGTGCGCTCGCATGGGTCATCGACGGAGACACGCGATGACACTCAGTTGGTACTCGTGGGCCTTGTAGGAGTGGTTCGAGCGAGAGAAGGAGCGACTGGAGGAAGAGGTGAAGGAGGCAAGGAAGCGGCTCAATGCGACGTCAAAACGGACAAGGTGCTGACAGCGCCTACTGTAGCACATGCAAGAAGCCATCTCCAACGTACAGATCTTAAATCAGAACTTGGACCACGTCAACGATGTTGTACGTAGTCTCGGCTGCAGCGTATTCCTCGCGGCCATCTCACTTAACTCTGCTGGCTGTAGGGGCATGAGATCATGAACATCTCTACTGTGTGGGTGAGGTTCCTCGATCAAATGACTCGAGCGAACAAGGACAAGCGGAACTGAGCTCGCGTCATGAAGAAGTCAGCATTAGCCGTGAGATCTGACAGAGAGAATGGAGACTATTGAGTTGTTCGAACTTCTTCGTGGTCGTATTGTACTCGAGACGGACCAAGGTATGTGTTGTCATCACATTGTCTCAAATAAGAGACCAGCAGCTAACTCCACGTTTCCATTCGTAGACGCAAGTGCAGCAGCAGCCTGCACGACAAACACGCTTGTGTGAGCTCTTGAAATTCGAAAATCAAATACATCACCACCACATACTCGCTGCGGATCGAACCCGAGAGCAACAAGGCGTTCAATTTTTTCATCTAAGCCTCCTTGAGCAGACGCTCCACCAGACACATTGGTTGAAGCCGGTGTCTGGGGGGTGCTTTCATGAACCACCGCAGCCGATTTCTCAGCCATTTGTGGAGAAGGCGTTGGATCAGATCTTTCAGACGCTGAAATCTCCTACATAGTTGGAAACAATTTGTCAGGGACCAGCTGCGGATGTAACAGAACGATGTCACTCACACTTTCAGGCAGGAAGGAGACTTCATGTCCTCCAGATGCATCGTGAAGCCGAAGAACGTTCTTCTGAAGGTCAATGCAACACTACAATATGCACATACGTAATCAGTGTCCGACTCGCTAGTTTCCCACACGAAGATACATACCTGGTGACGCTTGAGCATATCTAGGCCGAAAAGAAAGTCTACACCCTGGAATGATAAATCGCACGATCAGCTGCTATGGTGCTAAGACATCACCCATGCGCGTCAACCTGCTGATCGAGGATGGTGAAGCTGCAGTTGTAGTAGAAGTTTCCGATTTTCAATGGGGCCATGTGGACACGACCAATGATCTTGGCCGTACCGACACCAACTGCCTGTTGAAGATTGATGAATCGTGACTTCAACACACGTCGACGATCCATCAGACACCTACCTGACCAGCAAAGCGTTTGTCGACAAGCCGCATGATACCGCAGCGTTCGGCACAACTCTACAGTCATTCCGGTTAATTAAATATGGCCGTTTGGTTATGCGTAGCAACATACTAGTACTTACAGATGACATGATCGTGGATTGGGCGCCAGAATCAACGAAGGCCTTGACAGGAACGCCATTGACCTCACAAGGGATATACAGCATGTATACCCGAGCAAACGCCTCAGGCATCTCTTCGATTGCAATCTCCATATTTTTCTGAACATTGGAGAGGCGAATGCGCTCTTCGATTTTTGCTTGAGCCTCCACGTCAAATGGGTTTTGTTCCAGTGCCATCATCTACATTTACGTTCAATTCAGCTCAAATGATGTGATGAGTCTGAGTCATTTAGACTTACCTCCTCCTGTTCCTTGAAAGTGCGGGATGCTGCTTCCATATGCATTTCCAAAAGCACCATCCGAACATCCTGCACTCCACAGAGTGAATTCAAGTTTCATTTCAATCAGTAAGGTGCATAGTAGGACCTACCGAGATGCTTCGACTTGAGAGTGCGCGGGCAAGCTTAGGGTTGCTTCCTTCGATCTACACAGCGCGTGAGTGCTTGAGATGGATGGATGAAACAAGCCTTTCCTTACCTCGCGAATCAAGTGGGGGTTCTTGTCGACAATATCGAGGAGTTGCTCGGGAGATGCATTTGGCTAACACAAGTGGAGTTGAACATCCCGAGCGAATTACAGCGATCCGCCTGACCAACACATACCGGGATATCACTGAGACGCATTCCAGGTAGGGCCGCAGATTGGGTAGGCGCAACGAGAGGATTCAGACGATTCGAAGGTGTCTGCGCTGGCTCAGCAGAGCTTGCCATAATGACGATAAGGTCATCAGCTTTGATTCCGGCAGCTTGGAACTATGCACACGACAAGATCGTTGGTACATGCGCCGCTCCATATGACTCATACTCCCTACAGTTTGATCGAGACGAAGTGGGTTCCCATCGAGGAGGAGGACTTGACTCGCGGCTGAGATGCCGAACTGAAAAGAAGAATTGTCAATACTCACGCGCTTCCACGTTCCAGACGAGGGGCAAACCTGCTCCTGAAGCCGCAGAGTGATAGACCCCACGGTCGTGAGTGGGTCCACCATCAGCTGCGCAACGCTGTCGCCATCGGCAGAGGTGATCGTGATCGAGATGGTCATGGTGATGGTCCGTCGTCCCTTGTCAACAGGTCTTGTTGGATTTTGGACTCAGGTTGAGGTTATAACAGGGCCAAAATGGGTATGATGGTCAATTCGTACTAGTATCTTCTCGAAGAGTTGCGGGAGTGAGGAAGAATGGACGGCACTGGAAGCTCGCTGAGCGATCTCAAGAACGGTGAGTATGCGACTAGAGCAGTTCAGCAGTTGTCTGGTAGCTGACTTGGCTTGCGGCAGTGCTCAAAGAAACACTGGAGGCGCGAGGAAGTTTGGCGCAGATTAAGGCGCGCATCCGATCCGAAGTGTTCGCAGCCTTGGATGACAACGTGAGTACATTGAGCTCCATGGTATGAGGCGTGTGAGCACATCTAATGCCTTGAGCCACAGAGTGCCACTAGACCGACTCTATCAAACGAGAACCTGATCATCAACGAGCTTATTCGTGAATATCTCGTGTACAACGGCTACCGACACACACACTCGGTGTTTATCGCGGGTTCGTCTTAGTTCACACACGCAATGCCAATCGAATGTTGACGGTTCTTCTCATAGAATCGGGTCAGCCCCTGGAAGCTCCATTTCAGCGAGACTTTCTGTCCAAGGAACTGAAAGGTGCGGCTCTGCGATTGGCACAGCGTGTGCTCAACTAACGCGAGCAGTGGATGAGGACCGGCGATTCATGCATGTCCCCCTACTATATGGAATCGTTGCCAGTCGTCAAGGCCGACGATTGCACCATAAAGAGCAGCAAGATGCGCATGTTGGTGCAATAGATGAAGACTCACACGATGGTTTAGCCCCAGCAAATATCAACTCCCAGACTCGTACGTGTTATGGCCAGTCGCGAAAGTAGACTACTGGGCCGTGTCTTGATCATCGATGCTGTAGGAAACGACTCATTTGAGCCATCTCCGATATATTTTGGAAAATAGTCTCCTATCAGGCGTATTATTTCATGCCTTCCAAAGCCGAATGTATCCATCATTGCCAAACGTTGCCAATAGGTTCCTGTGTGGATGATGTGTTAGACCCAGTGCTCCACCTTTGCTAACCTGGAACGTCTCTTCCAACTTGGCCGACTCTAGCTTGAAGCTCAACATGTAGCCAGTATCAGTCACGCCATACACCAGCTTGGCCCGGGGAGACACGACACAGCTGACGAAGTGGCCGATTTGAATTTCGTTGTTTGCGTCTGATTTGAAGGTCAAAAGAAGGTCTCCACTAAATGAGAGCAAGTACATCTCTGAGGTTCGCGCACAAACCAAAATGGCTTCACCAGAACCATGGGGAACGAGCGCGATGCACAACACATCGAGTTCCTCGCCTTGATTACCAAACGGTGGCTGGATCGTGCGGATGCATTCTGTTGTCTTTGAGTTCCAGACCTATAGCACACCATATCTCACAAATGAGAATTCACGAGTAGGGCCACGTGGAATGTCGGGGACATACCTTAATTGTTCCATCAGCTCCTGCAGATATTACTCGTCCACCGTCTTTCGAGTAAATCGCTTGATTCACAGAACTTTGATGACCTTGGAATTCCTTGATCATTTGTCCGGACTTGAGGCCGTGAACGCGTACGAGATGATCGAATGAAGCGGTCAAGACTTGTGTTCCGTCGGACGAAAACCGCACACTGTTGATACTGTTACTATGAGCGGCGTCAAAACGGCGCAGGCACACTCCAGTCGAAGCCTTCCACACCTTCAATTGGCCACCTTCACTTCCAGTGGCGAGCAAGTCGCCATCTGAATGGAAGGCTTGAGCAGTTACGCCAGCATCCAACATCATGAATTCATCCTCCGCTTGGTACTCGAGGTCTTTCCGGAGCTTACACTTGTCATAATCCCACACTTCGACGAAGCCGTCCTTCGAGCCACTTGTGAGAAAGCGACCGTCACAGCTAAACTGGGCACTCTGTGGAGTCGAGGCTTTCCCAAACTTTATCTTTCCTGCTGACTTTCTGACTACACGGTCCGTCTTGTCCCGAGAAACCTTGCTGGCTGTCCCACCAAGCACAGTGGAGTCCGAAGGGGCAATGCCCTATCGTAGAAGGTTAACAGAAATGAGCAGTCGTCCACAGGAAGCGCAGCCATTGCAAGACCTGCTCGCACCTGGAGATGCTGCCACTTCAGAGCCTGACCAAGCAGGGTGACAAGTCGTGACGGAGGTGTTTCAACAAGATCTCCACGGAAGCGTTCGGCAAGGACATTTCGGCGGTCTTGTTTCGACAGTCCCCCGTACGCACTCGTAGCGTCAAACATGCCTCTCTTCGATATTCCTTCCAAGCGCGAGTATCTGTTGCGTGAATATTGATAAGCCACAGAATGGAAATAATAGAAGGGGTTTTGGCATATACCTTTCTGGATTGGATGATTTCAAGTGCGACATTGGACGAGACGTGCGCAGCAGGCGCCACGCGACATCTTTTTCGTGCATCTCGAGCAGCTCGAGGATGATTTGCTCGTAGAGATCGATCATCGGTGCGGATTCGAACTCGAGCGACTGCGTCTGCTGGAGGACGGCGTCCCAGCGCCCGTGCGTGATGTCGCTTGTGAAGGCGTCGAGCGAGTCCACCGCGTTGAGGCTGATCTGAGCTTCTTCCTGCAGCGCCTTCATGGCGTGGACGAGCCCATTCTCTTTGAGAAACTGCAGGATGAGGCGCACGGCGTCGCCCCCATCCACCTCCATGTCCGCCATTGTGAGTGTGGTGAAGGAGTGTGATGGCAGGGCCTGTGTTCGAAGCACTTTGTGGACCACACTACGTACGACGAGTGTCTGCTCTTCAAACCCTGCAAGGAGCGGGAAACGTGGCAAGATGGAAGCTCTGGTGCGGTACGTGGCGGCCTCGCAGCGCATTCGGAGGCGGCACTGAGTCTCACGGGCTCGATGTTACCCCCAGTAAGCTAGAAGACACACACGATGAGATCCAGCGCGTGAGAGGAGAGGTGGTTGAAGCGCTCAAGTCGTTTTACGGCGGAGACTCGTCTCTCTCGGTTGATGAGGCGTTGCAAATTGCAGCACAGTGGAGCAAGCAGACGCACCACACGCGGGCGGTGCAGTCAACAGACGCCTCTGAAATCGATAGGAAGGTCGCTCATTTGGCAGGGTCGATTCGGGAGGTCGTGAGGCAGCTTCAGTTGGACGACACCCATACAGCCAGCAACTCTCTCATCACCTCATTTGCACAACGCGAACGCCTGAAGCGGCAGATCGATCAGTCTCACCGAATGCTTGCGGTCGTAGAGAAGGTAACTCTCCTGGACAATGTGATGTACGACTTTGACACGCGGATGGACATTGGAGACATCGTGGGGGCCGCGGAGGCCTGTGTACGCGCGCAGAAGCTGTTCGCTGACCTCGAGAAGTCGAAATCGGAAACAACAGGAGGGGCGCCATTGGAGAGTAAGGACATTGTGAGCGTTCTTCAGGTCGAGGTGTTGAAGAAAAAGAATAGGCTGCTTCAAGCACTTAACGCAGCACATGCGACGTTTATTAGTGGCAAGTCGACCAACATCCGCATCAAAAAGCCCCAGTTCCGTGGAAATTCAGGATCGACAGTGCCTTCAAACACTCAAGCATTGCAAACATTATGGCACGCGTCAGAACTGATGGATGAGCTTCCGAACCGCTTGAAGGACGTCGTGAAGATCATTCGCGATCATCTACTCAAGCCATTGTTTGCGACTAGTTGGTCATCTGCTAAGATTAGTCAAGAAGCAAACAGCAGTCTCGTGACATTGACAACACCAACTGAAGCTTCGTCGCCTGTGCGTTCCGAAATCGACATGATTGAGCAGAAATGTGCCCAACTGATCACCATTCTACGTTTCTTCCACCACGAGATCCTGTTCGGTAACTCGAATCTCATGAAGCGTGGATCAGAGCTTATCTGGAAAGCACCAGGAAATCTCGAGTCGCACCTCTTATCTTTGTTTCAAGAGAACATCCCAAAAGACACTAGCGCTGTCAACTCGTACCGTGATGCTGTTGCCCGAATGGTGAGTCCTAGCAATATTGATCGGTAGTGTGTGGTCTACTGATGCTCAGTTGCGTGTACAGATTCATGACTTGGGCGCTTCTTTGGAGTTGATTGAGCTGAGCATTCCACAGTGGAGTTCTCTTCGATCTTTCGATACTCAAATCGCTATGTACGAACTTGTTGTCGTCTGTATCGTTCGCATATAGTGGCTTACGCTAACTGTCATCTAGACTGTATGGCAAGAAGCGCCGTCAGCAGATACTGATTGGGGCACGTAGTATCATGAGCCGAGATTATCGAAACTCGTCCATTGTGTCTGCCGCTACTGAGAGGTGCAGCATTGATGCTTCGTCTGGAGGTGGAAAGAAAGACAGTGGGAAGGGAAAATCCTCTCCTGCAAACACTGGTGCCGAAGAGGTGGAAAGTGGAGCGTTTCATTTGCCCGAATATCGCGTTAGCCATTGTGCACGCGACATTGTTGAACTCGTTCACCAGACTCTAATTGAAGCGGTTTCGTCCGATCCGGTCAGTGCCAGTACGCTGTACCATACAAGCCGTGATATCCTCTTTCTTTTCCGTGCCGTTGTGCCAACTCTCTACGAACGGGAGATTGCAAATGACGCGAGCTCGTGCATGCTCTTTCATAATGACTGCATGTACATCACGCATCATATGCTTACTATTGGTCACACTTACAAGCACCGGTAAGTACTCCTCCACACGACGTAGAATGGGCCATTTGAGCTCACATCCCGTTTGTTGAGCAGCTTCCCGTCACCGCTCAGCCAAATGATCACAATGATTGATATGATCCCTTCGTACCGAGAAGCAGGCGAAAACGTTCTGATCACATTCACTAAATCGTTTTCAGAGGAACTGCGAGTAGGGTTGAAGGCTATCGAGGTGAAAGCATGTTCTGCTCACAACCATCACATCGCGACTCACATAGTTACATTAGGAACAAGGTGTGGAATCAGAAGGCGCTCTTAGTGAGTTGGAACAGTTCAACAAGTCGGCAATCTACAAGTTGAATCAACTTGCTGCATCGTGGAGAGATGGACTCCCGATGTCGGTCTACAACCAGATGCTGAAGTCAGCGATTGAGCCGTTTGTGAACGTCTTCTTAGGCCTCCTGCTAACCGAAAAGGTAAGGACATTCAAATTCATTGATCTGGCATGCTATCAATATCAACAATGACTCGACAGGCTGTCGGTTCGAGTAAAGCTGCGAAGCTCCATGATTTGACATCGATCATGCTGGAGGTAAAGGATATCTTGTGGGTTGCTGTCTAGTCATTGTTAACTAAACCGTGTTGATGGAAGACACGCACTGTGTTCTCATCAACTGCTCAGGCAGAGAAGCATGTTCCAGCACTGAAGAAGCTCCGGCGATTGTCTGCTTTGTTGGTGAGTTCGTTGCACACCTCAGCTTTAGTAATCATCGTCTGAACGATTGCTTGACGAACCCTTTGATGTCGTCCAGATTCAGCCATTGACAACAATTCATGATCAGTTTCTTAACGAAGACCTCGCCGATTTCTCAGCATCCGAGCTCAATACCTTTATTAGGTAGGTACACTCGTGCGCCTACATATTTGCACGGCAAAAAGTGGGCAAAGTTTAACGGGTATACGCGGCATCAAATTTAGATCGTTATTCCGAGATTCTGCTGAAAGACAAAATCTTCTTCGGGCGATTGCTGCCCAGAGCTCGGTTTCTTGATGTCTTGTGTCGAATCAACCTCAAGGCACACGTGATGAATGCAGTTCACACTAGACTTGGCGACCGAACTTCCACTAAATCCACTTCTTGTAACGGAAATAGATTTGCAGCGTGAACGCAATCGTGAGCACGAACAACCAAAACATCGGGTACCCAAATCTGCTATGAAGCTCTGGCATGTTGTCGAAGTTCATTCCATAAACTCCTGTGAGGAACTGTGCCGGCAAGAACACCGTAGTGACGATAGTCAAAGTGTAGATGACATAGTTCATCTGGTTCGCTTTCGCATCACGATAGTCTTCCGTCAGCAGTCGACACATTTGTAACTGGAGCTCGATGTCGTCGAGCACTTGAACCGTATGATCGTGGACATCCCGAATGTAAGCAGTTACCGTCTCGTCGAAATCTTTGCTTTCGATGAGGTTCTTGAGTACTTCTCGAGCAGGTTTGAGGAGACGCGGTAAACGAAACAATTCGTTCTTCAAGAATCGAAGCCGTGCAATATCGAAGCGATGCTTCAGCTGTTCCAGCTCATCTTCGAGCTCCATAAGGCTTTCCGTGATTGTGTCTATGACCGACGTAATTTGATCGACGATCACATCCAACACTGCATATGTGAGGAATTTCGCGTCATTGTGCCGAAGTTTTGAGTACGGGATTGTCAAACGACGATTCAACTCTGCCCAAATGTTATTGTTGCTTCCTTCTTTCACGGTGATGACGGTGTTATCACCAACGACAAAAATGGCCACGTGTTCGATGTACAGTTTGAACGGATCATCGTCAATCGAAGGATCAGTTGGTACGACACTTCTTTTTGAACTGTGAACATCTATCTTCAGTAAAGAAGACAGAGAATGGCTCCTCGATCGCCTCCTTTTGTTTAAGGCAAACGAGTCTTGAAGCAAGTCCATTCGAAGCACTGGAAATACCAGAAACAGATGACCATCGTACCGATCGAACTTCGGACGCTCATGCATTTCAAGTGTGTCTTCGACGGCAAGGGGGTGAAGACGGTATTTTATGGCCAGACGCTTGAGGTTGAGACTATCGTGCCCGTTTACATTGATCCATCGTACGGATACCCACGGTGGACGTGTGATTGTGAAGAACCCCGATAGATCAGCTTGGCGAAGGGTGAACTGCTGGAGACGAGCATTCGAGAAATCACAGACAGTCATCATGGCTGGAGAGTAACCGACAGGGGTCATGCGCGCCACTGTTGTTTCTTCAAATAGGTGAACGAGCTTCAGCTTGTGTACAGCAGCATCAAACTGCTCGAAGGTAACACGCTTGAGCCTTTGCGATCGACGCTGCTCACAAGCTTGAGGAATGCAGTGTCATCAGCACAGCGGATGCCCATTCCTTCTAGCGCAACCCGAAATCCCTCATAGGATAACTCTCCTGATTCTGTCGTAGATGTGTGATTGGTCCAAGCAAGGTTCCTTTCAAGATGGCGAATATAACGACTTACCTTCTGGATGAGCCTGTTCGAAAGCCATGTGCAGACGTGCAGCTGTCACATCAAAATACGGGTCAAGGATCGACAGTTCGTCGTCGCTGTATTCGGTTGCAGCATCGTGGAAGGAGTTGTGGCCAGGGGACTTGGGGCTGTAGATGAAGGAGACCTTATCGACGCTCAACTGCACCTCGGTCTGGTTACTCGGGCGTAGGTACTGAGTGGAGGAGGCAGCGCTGAAGCGAGCAGGCGATGGCTCGTCGGTGTCGCTCTTAGTGGGCGATGACGGCCCCTGCAGGCTCTTGAGCAGCGGCGTTTCCTCGCCCACGGTCGCGTAGAAGTCCATACTGAGCACTGCGTCTGGAACTGCCCTGCGCTTCCATGGTGCCACCACGTGGTCCGGGTTTTCGTCAACTGCCGTCTTTCAACCAATCAGAGATGATGGAGAACCTGAGATTATGTGGTCCACCCCATTATCATGAGACTGCTTCAACTTGACCTGTCCATTGCCAAGATGACAGGAATAACTCCGAGTCACTTGACCTGCTTTGAGTCCCGAGACCTTCAGATCGATCCGAAGGAATAGCATGGAGCGTCGGAGCTTTCTGAAGCAAAGTGCAGACGACCGATCTCCCAGTGCCCTCTTCCATGGAGTTGATCTTACTGCCCAGCCTTTTCTCACGAAACGGGGAAGGAAGACACATCGCATAGTGAGACGCGTGTTTGTTATTCTCGATGGTACGATCCGCCATCTTGCTGTCCTCCCAGCTCTTACTGAATATGTATCATACCTTTACACTGTCAGGCTACCTTTTTTACTTCCAGAGTTCCGCGTCCTCTCAGCCGTGCGGGGTGTTGGCACTTCAGCATGCCACATATGTTATTCATTCGTACGCTGCAAGCGAAAACCTATTCAACTTTTGCATCGAAATTCGCTCCCCAGCACGAGATTGGGGTAGCATCATCCTCCATTTCCATGGACGCGAGCCTGGCCAGATTCAAGAAGTCGAAAAAATGCTTCGTGGCGCTGGTGCTGTCCATCACGGCTGCAACTATGAACCGCCACCATCGAGATCGGCACAAAATCCACTCAAAACGCGCCAACAAAGCTACTTCTCACGACTGCTGAATTTGAGTCGCCAGCTGATATCGTCTCGAGTATATGACGCGGAAATTGATGATGAGAACGGTTTTGAAGCTCAGACAACAACAGGTACAAATGAGGCTACAGACAAGGTGGACGAAGCAGAAAAACAAACGATTAGTTTCATATGCAAATCGGAAAGAGGACCTCGAGCACGACTAGTGAAGGTACAATGGCCGAACAGTGGTTTGGATCAATCGGCGCGTAACATTCACTCCACGAGCGGTTTCATCCAATCCTCCACTCCCCCCATGCGCAGAAGGAAATCAATCGCGTCTTTTGAGTTGGACAGATTCTCTTTCAACATTGATCATGGTGCCTTATTGGCTGAACGAGACGTCAACGTGGAACTCTGTCATGATCTTTGCATGAATGGATATGCCGACTCGACTCGATTTCATTTTTCTGCCCCTTTGTGGCCATGGGAGAAACAGCGGGCTCAAAACGAGCGCTTTATGCTACTTTTGGACCCCCAGGCTTGTCCCCGGATACGTTTTGCTACTTCGAACGATGTAGCAGAGAGAGACCGACCGAATATTAGTGCCAGGGACTTTCGAGGATATGTTGAATTCTCCGCAGCTGATGGCAGAATGTTTACAAATCTTCAAATGGGGAAAGAGAGGGCAGTATCTTTCCCTTTGATGTTACCCCGTAGCGATATATCTGAGGCATCTCGATCTCCAAGACCAGCACTCCAGGCAGCCGACGGATTGATGCCTCCCAATATTTCTGAAAGACCGGGCATGGATAATATGGCTGTCGCAGTATCGCCTCCATCTCCGCCCAAGATGGAAATCACTAACGGAATTCTGTACCTATGTGGGGAACCGGATAGGGACTTGGTCTCTACATCAAACTCAACTCTCAGCGACTATACTATGAATGACTCAGCCTTCAGTGCTCACTCACCAACCACCGAGTGGACGTTGACTGAGAGTAACCTTCCATCACTCTCATCAGAATGGTGTATACCTCTTGAGAGCCTTCAAGATGATACATCGAGGTTCCTACCGATACCGCTCAATTTGCCACCAACCGGGAGCGCGGGCTCTTCTCCACGAACGGTCGACTGCACACTAGCAGCTCCTCCACATTTGTCATTGATAGCAAAGGGTGAGTTCCCGATGACATTACCCTTGAAAGTGTCAAGTCCACGAAGGCCGGATCGCTTGTCCGTTAGCTCCTTCGTCGCTCATGAGAATCATTCAATGAATCCTTCACCCAAGCAGCAAACAGCCGGACTACAAGAAAGGCACAACCAAAATGATATGCGTATCACTCAAGCTATTAGTTTGGCTGAGAGCTACAGTGGTAGTTTCCTTTTGAAGAAGTACGAGCCTGTCAAGATGATCGGGTCTGGAGGCTTTGGGCACGTGATGGTTGCTCGCCACAAAAGCTCGGGGCAGCTCGTGGCCATAAAGTCGGTCAGTAAGAGGGCAATTGCTTCTCAGAAACAGGTTCAGCATTCGATATCAGAGAAGGCCGTGCTAACGATGTGTCGCAATCACCCGTTTATCATTCAAATTCATGCCGCGTTCCAGACAATTGAACATCTACACATGGTGCTTGACTACTGCCCAGGAGGTGAACTCTTTTTCCACCTTTCCCAAGCTGGGCGCTTCAAAGAGCATCATGCAGCGTTCTATGCAGCTGAAGTGTTTCTTGCACTTGAACACCTGCATCGCCATGATATCATCTACCGTGATCTCAAACCAGAAAACATTCTCCTGGATAGGCATGGCCACGTTCGTCTCGCAGATTTCGGTCTTTCCAAGTGCGGAGTGGATGATTGGACAGTTGCCACAACATTTTGCGGGTCGATCGAATACCTTGCACCGGAAGTGTTAGCATTAGGTGAGCCTTCTTTGGTAGGTGCTTTGGGAGTGGATGCCTCGAATATCCGGAAAGGGTACGGCAAAGCGGCTGACTTGTGGGCCCTTGGGTGCTTGCTGTACGAGCTGCTCACCGGGGAGCCACCATTCTACAGCGGAAACAACCGACCTCACCTTTACTCGCGGATTATGAAAGGTCTCGTTTCGTTTCCTTCCTACATCAGCTCTGAAGCACAGAGTCTTATTAGGGGCTTGTTGACGGTGGACCCCGCTGAGCGCCTTGGGTCCAAGCGTCGAAGTCATGCCGCGATTCGAGAGCACCCGTTCTTTGTGAAGTATGTTAACTGGGACCGACTGCTCCATAGGAATGTGCGCCCTCCATTCCAGCCACGCCAGGAAGAGTTTGCGAATTTTGATAGGCAGTTTACATCGATGCCTGTTGGTGGTGTTCATGAGATGACTGAGTTTCCGCGAAACATCCCTATCGAGTATCAACTCTTCGAGAACTACAACTGGGAGCCGTCGCCGAATATGCAATGACAGTGACGCTCATTCTAGCGGATTAAAAACAAAGTGAAGACGTGCAAAACAAAAGCAGCTAAAAAGTGACCGTTTACGAGGTACAGAAGTAAACTGTGTTCCTTGTCCGCTCTCAGCAATTTCGCAATGCTTACTTCCAGAGCTTGTTAATGGACACATTCTGCTCCGAGTCTTTCTTCATTACCTTCGACACTGCCATTTCGAAATCTTCCTGTGTGACGTGAATGCGTCGCTCACGGAGTGCGAACATTCCTGCCTCAGTGCACACAGCTTTACATTCAGCACCAGACGCGTTTGGCATCTTCTCAGCGATTGCCTTGAGGTTGATGCCACGCAGAAGGTTCATTTTGCGTGAATGGATACCCATAATGTCGATACGGGACTATGCGCCAAAGAGTTTGATTAGTACAACCACTTTGATCTTCAGTGATTACTAGACTTACCACTTCTGTCGGGTTTGGGAACTCGATCTTTCGGTCGATACGACCCGGACGGAGCAAGGCAGCATCCAAAATATCAATACGGTTCGTGGCCATGATCACCTTGATGTTTTGGGCAGGTTCGAAGCCATCGAGCTGGTTTAGTAGCTCAAGCATCGTGCGCTGCACTTCCGAGTCACCCCCGCCTCCTTCCATTCTTGAACTACCAATCGAGTCGATTTCGTCCATGAAAATGATGGAAGGGGCAGCCTCACGAGCCATCACGAACAACTCACGAACCATGCGCGAGCCTTCACCGATGTACTTCTGAACGAGCTCGGCACCAGACACACGGATGAACGTACAATCGGTGTGGTGCGCAACGGCTCGGGCAAGGAGGGTCTTTCCTGTGCCCGGTGGGCCATACAGAAGCACACCTTTCGGCTGCGCAACACCAAGTGCTTCGAAGAGCTCTGGGTGCTTGATTGGCAGTTCGATAACTTCTTTAATTTCGCGGATCTGCTTGTCGAGACCACCGATCATGTCGTAGGTCGAGTCCGGTACCTTCTCGACCTTCATCAGGCTCACCAGTGGATCCACCTTGGTTGGGAGGATCTTGTGCAGAGTGTAGCTGTCATTGCGTAGGGCTACGCGGGTGTTGGGGGTGCACTTGGCGATGTCGATGGCCTTGTCCACGTCTACGACATACTTGCCCTCAGGGTTGACCTTGACCAGCACCTTGGACTTGCCCATCTGCTTGACGACTTCGCCTACATACGAGCCTGGCTCCTGGAGCAGCTGCAGCTCTTCACGCAGCAGACGTACTAACGTAGCATCACACTACTCAGCTCCCCGTGTCTCCGTCACCACGGCCCTGTGGCGTACCTTTCGAGTTGAGCTCGTTACGCTGCGCTTGCAGACGGCGCAGGTTCTGCGTCTTCTCTCGCACCGTGAGCTCCAGGTGCTCGATCTTCTGCTGGTAGTAGCTCGTGAGTCCGCCCTTGCTCTCCATAGCCGTCGGCGCCGTCATCTCGTCTTCTTCGCTGCGCTTCGCCTGCTCGAATGCGATCCAAGATGCCCCCCGAGCCAACAATACCGGTATCGAAACGGTAAGTTATGTTGTTCGTACTTAGAGGAACGTAAACGGTAATCCGAGTGTGCCGATCATGAAGCGTTCGCCCAGAATCGCTGGTGGAGCCCAAGCGGGATGCCGTCGACCCCGCGCTTCCACGTGACGCAGGATGCGGCGTTCGTCTACGTGCACGTGCGCGTGCCGTACGTACGCGTGTCCGAGATGGAGTTCCACGTGGACGGCGTGCACTTCACGTTCTACTGCAAGCCGTACTTGCTTAAACTGCAGTTCCCGCATGCGTTGGTGGACAATGAGCTCGCCAAGGCTGTTTACGATCCCAACCAGGTGCGTTGAGACGGACGCTGACAACGTGCAAACCGGTGATTAAGATTGAAAGCCGGCTTCGATAGGATCACGGTACAATCACTGTACATCTACCTAAGGATGAGCCTGGTCAAGAGTTTCCAGACTTGGATCTGCTGACAAAGTTACTCCAGCCCAAGAAGCCATCAGTCGTTGATCTAGGCGCTAAAAGGTATGTACTCTAGCTCTTTAGTTGTCCGCGATTCATATGGTCGCTGAACTGGTCGTCCAGTGCAAAAGGCCCATTGATCGAAGTGTTGGAGTCAACAGAGCAATCGGCAAGTGAAAGTGTTGCTGCCGAAAGTGTGCCGGAAAAGAAAACCCCATCCGGTGACAACACATTGCTCAGACTCGAAAAGCATTTCGAAGAAGTTGCAGCTGGTGAAGAAGAATCGTACAAAGTGAAGATCACGGACATCAGACCGAGATATGGCTTCAACAATGCTTACAGCGATGTCTTCAGAGGTTGGCATGGTGAAGCAAGCGAGATTCTGTCATTGCCGAATCCGGACGAAATCCACGCCGAGGAGCGCCGGTCCTTGCGAGAAAAAGCGGAGGATTTGCACTTTGATATCGAGCGGTACTTGCTAGACTTTGCCAATGCTTCAGAGGACGAATACTTCCAGATGGCAATGAGTTTCACCCCTCATTGGCGCAAGTTTCCGGAATTGACTCAGTCGATGCCTTCGAAACAAACTATTGCAACCGAGCCGCTCGTGATTGAACTCGTCGACAGTGTTGGTTCACAAACGACCAGTGTTGTGATGCAACTAAATAATCTGTCGCTCAACTCACCAGATAAACCTGCGGAGACATCTGCAGATCTTCGTTCCCCGCTGAATGATGACGACAGCGAGCTGCTGCGACGTTTACCAAACAAGGAGTTTTTGATCCAGAAAGGAAGCAACGAGGAAGAAGTCATCTTTGGCGGATTATTGGACATTCTCATCGGCTACACGTACGAACACATTTCCACACAAGGAGACAGTGGCATAGAGTCGACTTGGACTATAAGCATCCTGAGCCCTACGTTATCGTGGCTCGACACAACCGCAAATGTCCAATCCGTCGTGCGGAGCGCAATAAGAAGGATGCTAACTTTCCCACTGTTGCGACAGTTTGAGCTCGCTATCCATGTGATCCAAGAAACGATTGAGTTGCTGCGACGAGGGAAGCGAGTGGTCCTTCACAGTCTTTTGGAGATTTATCGCATTGTCGAGAAATCTGAAACTCAGTATCTGCTCAACACTATCTACATCCAAGATTACTGTATTTGGATCCAGTCAGTGACCGATGATCAGCTTCTGCGACTGGCAGCCAAAGCCAGTCAGTGTTTAGAGACTTTCTCCAAAAAGGACTCAGGGTGGGCGCTAGAAGAGATGGAGAAAATGCTGAACGAAGATACGGATGGTGGCTGTGACAGCAGCTCAGATTCGGACTCAGACTCGGGAAGTTCCGATGATGACGACGATGACGAGACTAGCGATGGAGATGGAGATAGTGACGTAGACGTCGAGGCTTCGAAGAAGTGAGTATGACTCCCATGGCGGAGTCTGTTTAAATATAGAGAATTTTGCTTCCTAGGAGGCAAGAATGAAAAGACGATTAACATGGAGCGGAGGGTGATCCGCACGGCTGAACCGACTTCTTCGTTGACATGCATGAGCACTAAGCATGCAACGCAAGCGTCAAGCGCGAGCAAGTCAAAAGTATTAAGTGTTCACTTACCATTGTTGGTTGCACGACCTGGAAACCTTGGCGTTCAAATCGATGCATTCCGAGCCGCTAAAGTATTCCATCGGCCACGATGTGGCAAGTTTACGGCTCAGTTTCAAGGTGTGACATTCGAAGACAATTCTCTAGAGAACTATCCTCGAGTTCTTCAACGCACCCGAGTGCGTGCGAAGTTATTGGAGGAAAAGATAGAGAAGCTGCGCCGGCATGAGGCAAAAATTGTTGCAGATGAACTTCGACGGAGAGAGCGACGTCGTCAACTAGAGAGGGGAAAGCGCGCGCAACAGTGGCAATCGAGGCAAGCTAGAAAAGAGTATAGTGACCAAGCACGCGAAAGTCGAGCTGCGATCGTGATTCAACGCGCTGCCAGAGGTATGCTAGCTCGGAGCTCAGTCACGAAGCAGAAAACGTTGATAGAGCGACGTGCAGCCTATCGATTGCAGCTATGGATGAAGTCATGCTTGAAGCAACTTCGAGACCATAGCCTAAGAGCTACGCAAGTAGAGACGGAGCGTCGGATGCAGGCAGCAAGCATTATACAGCGACAGCTACGAAATCATCAAGTACGCGAGAAGATCCGTCAGAGAAGCAGGTCAGCTTCACCAAAGAGTGAACTCACACCAGCGAGTAATAACGATGCTAACGATACCGTGAATTGGGAACAATCCGGAGAAAGTTGTGTGATCAAATCCAGCGATACGAGCGGGCAATCGGACGATCTTAGTCGCGAGATCAGTCTCGAGTTATTGCTGTCCGAAGGTAGTCCCAGCGCAGCATCAAGCACTAATAACGAGTTAAGTGTGAAGACACCTCCACGTCGAAGCATGTGGCCTCAAAAACCAGAGTCGGTTAAGCGTGTGGGTGGCGGTTTTCGGCTTACGAACGTCTGCCCTCGCTCCTCCATCGATAAGCTGTCTTCCCCCTGTTTTGTGAATGTCTCCACTCGGCCCCATCCACCACGGCACGGCAATCGCCTTCCCATTCCGAGTGATGTGAGACGCAATCCACGACTATCAAATACGCTTTTACGGAAGGGACGGACACTTGGTCAATCCCATGGTAGTAGAGCAGCCCGTAGCGAGACCGAAGACGACGACGAAGATGACAGTCTGCTCGAGCTGCTCGAGCAACTTGCCACAAGAAATGAAGCCACCTGAAAGTCGCACCATGACAACCTGAATCCTCGAACCTGAAACTACCGAAACTTCGAGGAGCCAATAAAACTCGGAGGAACCTTGAAAGGGCGTGCATGTTGTCTGAATGTTGCGCGAAGGTGGTGAGCTCTGCACCAGTGCATCACAATGGTCATAACAGCGCTTGGGTCTGGCAGTGCGACATCGAGGGAGTGGGCATCGAGCAACAGCGTCATGCAGATCTTGTCGGCGACGCAGGAGTATTTCGCGGCTGTGTCCGAGGACAGCCGCCTCAAAGTGTGGGATGTGGTGCGTGTGCGCGTGATGGAGATCGTTGGGAAGGACGCTGACTGACTGGTGGCGTACAGAGCTCAGGAGCAGTGGAGCACGACCTCAAGGAGCGCGACCACCTGAGCTACAAGTACACGTGCATTGCATGGACTCAGAAGTCCCCACTGGTACGTTAGCAGAGGATTGGGTGTGGTGGATTTTACGATGCTGATGGTGGCCGATGAACTTCATTCAGATCAAGTCAAGCTCGAAGCGATCCAAGGCCGGCGCCAACGCCTCCCACGGCCTTGTTGCCCTCGGCACTAGCACCGGTGTGATCGTTCTGTGGGACCTGCAGAAGGGCGAGGTTGTGCAGCGTCTGACCAGCGACAAGGATGGTCATGGCGCAGCTGTGAACGACGTTGTGTTCAACTCCCAGGGCAACATGCTCTACTCGTGCTCTTCGGGTGACAAGAACGTCCTCGAGTGGAATGTCAAGGATGGAGTCGTCGCACGCAAGTTCCGCTGCGGAAGTGAAGGCGCTCAGAAGGTGGCGGTGTCGCCAGAAGACGAGGTGCTCGCTGTGGGTGGCACGACGATTCGCACATTCGACCTTACCTCCGGCAAGAAGGCTCGCAAGCTCGTTGCCGGTTTGTCGTCTGCTGTGAACCAGCTTGCGTTCTCTCCGTGCAAGCGCTTCCTTTTCTCCTCTACTGTTGGCGGTCGCTTTGTTAACATGTATGATCTGGCGCATCAAGATATGGACGAGCCTGTGATGAACTTCTCGATACCAAGCAGCTCGACTTCGCTGACAGTCCGCACGAAGAGCGGCAAGAAGAAGACTGATGTGGTTCTTTGCGCCGTTTCCAACACCGGCTCCTTGTTTATCTGGAGCCAGAAGTACAAGTCTGGTACCAAGTCGACTAAGCCTGTCACTCCTGATGCCAAGTCTGTTGTTGCGAATGGCAATTCTGCTGGAATTCTCGTTGCCGAGCACTACGTTGACGACGAAGAGAACCAGACACTTGTCGTCGTTCGGGGATCGACCGCGAAGCCAGTGTTTGAAAAGGTGTCGATCGTGGACGAACAGCGTCAGCTTCGCGCTGAAATTGGCTTCGTCCAGATTAGCGAACACCTTCTGCTGAGGGAGACTGAGTCGGCAAGCAAGAAGCAGAAGGTCTTGGCTGGGGCTGGCGAATCAGAGAAGACGCACATTCCGACGCTTGCTGATCGCAGTGGCCTCGCTAACGCGAAGGACGTTGTGGATGCTTCGCTCGCCACTAAGGCCGATGAAGGGGACCATGAAGATGCGGACGGCGAGCTGACGCTTGCTGAGCGTGTGGAAGCCCTTCGTGAGCGTGTTGAAAATGACTTGGCTGCCGAAATCTCGCGCGCTGAAGCTGCTGACGCAGTTGAAGCTGCCAGTGGAAGTCGTGTGGCTGGTGCCAACGAACGCCCTGATGCGTCTTCTCTCTCGTCCCTTCTCGAGCAGGCTCTCCAGTCGAAGGACAACGCCATGTTGGAGTACTGCTTGCGTACGCGTGATGCCAAGGTCATTGCGAACACCATCAAGCGTGTTTCATCAGTGAAGGTTCTCGAGCTGTTGGACATTCTAGTGCTGAAGTTCGAAAAGAGCCCAGGTCGATGCGCTCGTCTGTGCCCTTGGATTCGCTCTATTCTGCTTCACCACACTGCGTATCTCATGACTCAGCCAGATCTTGTCCAGAGCCTGTCAGCCTTGTACCAGATCCTTGAGAACCGCCTCAAAGTACACGACGCATTGCAGAAGCTCTCTGGTCGCTTAAGCCTTGTCATCGGTCAGATTCACGAGGCGTCGTACAATCACGCACAGGCCAACGAAGGTGCAGATGCGTCGGAGGGCGAAGGCCCGCGTGCGAAGATTGTCTACAAAGAAGGTATGTTGTGTACTGCGTCAGTGTGTTATAATTCGTGTTGCTCACTGCCTCTTGTTTCTCCAGAAGACGAGACCGATCGGGCAGAGGACGAAGACGACGACGATGATGACGAGGATGAGGATGCGGATGACGACCAGACCACGGTCGCGAATGGTCACGGAGACGACGAAGATGACTTCGACATGGATGAAGAGGACGATGATGAAGAATAGAGGGTCGATGTTTATATAATAGCGAAAGGAACGCCGCGCAACAATAGAACTTTGTGTGCATCCTCAGTAGCCTCGCATCTCTAATCATTCTAGGCGCTTCACCTATGAACCCAGCGCCGCAATCGCCGACACTCTGTCGCCCACAGCAGCTTGATCGCGAGCGGTTGCGAAGAATAGTGTCAAGCGATGAGTTCCGTATGGTCAGGTACTACGAGGCTGTGGTCCTGACTGACGCTAATGGATCCACCGGAATCAAACTGATTGCCGTCACAGACAACGAGGTTCTTACGTTCCCACTTGGCGTATCCGCCTCCACCCCGGTCACTGCCGTGAGCTTGAGACTGAAGATCCGAGATATTGTCAGCGTGGAACGCGTGTCCCCTGGTAAGACCAAGCTGCGAGGGGTGATGATATTTGATACCAGCGAGCTCTTCGAGGTGAAAGCGAAAACTGAAAGAAGTCAGGATAGGCGAAGTTTCTTTGTTGCCACGTTCGAACCAATTTCAAGAGCGTTCTTCTATGTCTATCGAGCATTCTTGGTTGAATTTCAAAAGAACTTGCTGCTGCTAGACGTTGTTCAAGATCAAACTGTCTCGAGTGAATCAAGCAGTGAGGATGAATTGCACGACTTACTCGAGGACCTCGTCTCTGATTTCAATGAGCATCGACTAGACCTGAGCGCTCGGAATTCGCTTCTACATGAACTGGCAAGTGCAGCCCTATGCGGACTTCAACTTAAGAGACTCTGTTTTCAATACCACGGATCACTCAACTCGGCCTTCGACGAAACAAGCCAATGTTTTGGGCTGATGAGTTTTATATTGAACGAGCTGAATGGTTCTGCTCCTCACTTGGAAGATCCCGTGGTCTGTGATTATCACCTCAGTGTGTTGCAGTTGCTCGTCTGCTTAATTTTTGCTGGCCATTATGTTCCAGAACGACTCCAGTGGTTTCATCGAACACCGCTTTCTCAATTGATCCGCTTCGCGACAATCATACCAAAAGCACACAATGGACAGAAGTGGCCCGAAGACATGAAACGGGTGCGTGAGGATCTGCTTGATACGCAGGTAGCACTACTGCTCGAACTAGAGCTTTTGCAGCAGGAGGCTGCTATAGAAGATTCGAACTATCTGCAAAATGTCAAGCCCTTGTTGCAGGCTCTTGTTGATTTTGATGATGATCATTCATGGATTTCGCGCCTCCTCAAGAGAGTCTCAGTTTTGTTCTCACGCTCTCCCTCTGAGCATGTCAATACAAGTACACACGACGGCTCGTTGTGGTCTCTTTCACTATGGCGAAGTTCATCTCTCTTACTCAGCTTGTTGAGGTCATCTTCACATCAGAGTGAGGTGAATTGGCTCGAAGAATCAGTCAAGCACCAGAGACGGGATTACATCGAGTAAGTTAAACTCAGGTCTGATGAAAGGAGTGCTGATGCTATTGCTCGTATTGTAGTCTATATCTGAGGAACCCCTGCTATCACGAAGTACTCCGGAACAGCTCCGTAGTGCATCTAGTACGTGTTGCCGATACTATCACAGAAATTCTCGAGTTTCTGTCGTAATTCAAAGGGGTGGCTCCTCTGCCAGCATGGCGACTCTCGATAGCACGTCGGCGAGATGTGGACTTTGATTAGACAATCGAGTGATAATCTCCTTGACATACTCAACGCTTTCCCGTGCACGATTATTGTCCTCTTTTGCTTTGGCATCACCAACCGATGCCGCTCCATTTGTCTTCGCCCGCAGACCTTCGAACCGTTTCACAAGTCGTAGCCTTCGGGCTTCAGCATCAATGTAACGCTGTTTCTCATACATCGCGTTGTTGATTGACTTTTGCAACCCCATACCACGCTCCTCGTCGACTTTCAATTCAGCTGTAGTCTTCTCGAGTTGGAAGGCGATATCTTCGCAGCTCACCATCTTTTGCTTGATCTGTTTCTCCAATTTGGATATGTCTTTGTCTGTTTTCCTCAGATGGTTCTGGAGAGTAGAAACCTTCGTGGTAAGTGAGGCATAGGTCAGCTCAGCGTCCTTCTTACTTCGTCCTCTCATTGCTATCAGATCCCGCTTCAGGATCGCTTGCTCCATGTCTTGAAGCATTTGCTCTTGGCTGCGCTGCAATGCCTCAAGTCGTAGTCGCATCCGATGTATTTCCTTTTCCATCGCTTTTGCTTCAGCCTGACCTACATCTGGGTCCAACGCAGCTTGCGTTTCTTTCTCAAGTTGTATCTTTTTCTCCCACAGCATGATTTGTCTCTCCACCTCAACGATCCGATCTAGGACATCTTGCTTGTCGACTTTGAGTTGTGCTGCTTGTTGCTCCATCACGATTGACTCTGCTTCAAGCTCCTTCAGCTCTCTCTTGAACTCGATCTCTAGACCGTGATTCATATTCAAGAGCTCGTCATGGCGAGAACTGTTTCTTGCAATCAAATCATTTAGCTTCACCGTGTCTGAATGCATACCGTTGATTCCTGCCCGGAGCTCCTTAATATCTTTTTTCATTTTATCCAAGTCATTCTGCAAGCGAAGCTGCTTTTGTTCAAGCACGCTGGTTTTACTCTTCAACTCTTGGTTTTTCTCGCTTATTTCCTGTGATTCTGCAGCAACGTTGACCAAAGATGTTTGGGTCTGAAGCCACTCCTTCTGCTTATCTAGGTTCGTCGCTCGAACTTGAGCTGTTTCTTTTGTCAAATTCTTAATTGTTGCCTCCAACGGTCCTGTGTTCTCATCTTCCATTTTTGATACGAGCTGCTCATATTTCTTGTTTAGCCGATCAAGACGTAGCATCTTCTTCTCAATTTCATCATTTCGTTGGCGAATCTCAAGATCCATCTTCTCAACTTGAATGTCATCATTCTTAAGCTCTCCTATAAGCCTTTCGTGCGTTTCTTCGAGTTGGCTGGCGTGAGCTTGGACATTGAGAATGTCAACTCCTACACGAGCCATCTCATTCCTGAGACTGGCAAGCGCAATCTCCTTCTCGTGGATCAAGGTTTGTACTTTCTGTGCCTCTTTGGTGAGATTTCCTGCTGCTTTGTTTGCGGTGCTTTGTGTATTCTTCTGGGCAGTGATCTGGTCTTCCAGTGCATGCCGCTCCCGCTGAGTGGTCTCGAGATGGCTTTGAACTTGAGCTGTCTCTAACTCCAAGCGTTTTGCTTCGGAAGACACTTTATTGGACTGGTCCTCAGTTTGTTTTAAGGACTTACTGAGCATTTCGTAGCGTTCAGAAAGACGTTCATGCTCTTGTTGGAGCACAGACGTTTGTTCTTCAACAAAGCGAATCTCGGCATTGAAGCGTTCGATCGTAGCAGTCAGAGTCTCATGTAGCGCTTGAGCTTTGTCGATGGACAATTTGTACCCACGTATCTCAGACGCAACGGACACATCCTCTTCAGTCACACTTGAAATGGCTGTCTGAGTAGCTCGCAAGGCCTGATCTCTCTGTTGAAGACCTATCACGGAGCTCTTCCACTGCTGCATGAGCTGCTTCTTTTCAAATGCAATTTCTTCCATTTGCTTTGTGGCCTCCCGCAGTGTCTCTTCTGCGGCCTGTGTCTCCATTTTCTGAGATTTGAGCTGCGCAACATGCGTCGCGATCTTCTCGTGAAGCAACTTGACCTGCTCATTCAACGAATCAATGTACAGGTCTTGCTTGACTTTGTCTTTCTCCATGTTACTCATTGTTTCTTCAGCCTTGTGAGCTGCTCGTTGAGTACGCGCGATCTCGGCCTTCATCTCTTCATTGTATTTTTCTACTTGACGGAGAGTAGCGTTGAGCGAGTCGAGTTCACCTTGCGTCTTGTAAAGATGGCTACGGTTTCGCTCTGCTTGCAGCTTTTTCTGACTTAAATGATCTTTGCGTTCATCCAATTGATCTTCCGCCTTGAAGCGTTCGTCGTGTACTGTGTTGAGTTTTCTGTGTGCTGCCTCCAGCGCCATTTGCAGCTGCGCGAGCTGCTGCTGCACGCCGTAGAGCGAGACACCGACATCCTCCCGCTGCTGCTTGACTCGGCGTAGCTCTTCTTCTTTCTCTCGCAGCTCCAGACTGATCCTCTCGTTATTGCCCACCAACTGGTCGAAGAGCACTTTCTGGATGCGTTGCATGCGCGCATGTCTACCAATGTCTTGGATGGCGCGCGTCGGGTCTTCTTCTTCTTCTCTTCTTCTTCTTCCTCCTCCTCCTCCTCCTCCTCCTCCTCCTCCTCCTCCTCCTTCGCGCGCGCCTGCGTCTCTGCGTCGCTCATGTCGTTCCCTTTCAGCGCTTCTCTCACTTCCACCTCTTCATCCCCATCGACCTCCGTCGTTTCACCGGCCTTCTATTTCGAGCGCCGTGCGTCAGCGGAATGGGTTCAGTTCTGGCTGCCGACTGGCCCTTCGTTTTGGCCAATCAGAGTGGGCGATCTCTGCTGAATTCTCAAAACCCGGTACAACCGCGCGATGCTGCTGGCTAGTGCCCAGCTGGTTTCCTGGCACTTGGTCTCTCGACGCCCATGCAGGTGCAGCTACCCGTCAGCTCCCTGCCGCCCTCCGACGCCCACTACGCGCCGAGACGCGACCCACGCGCCATCGCTATGACCAACAGCAGCAGCGAGATCGAAGAGCGGCTTGAAGACGTCGCGGATATCGATCTCTCGGACAAGCCACAGGCGGAAGGGGCGGAAGAAATCGAGGAAGATGGCGACGAGCGCGCCAGTGCAGCAGTGCCCGCGCCTCTCGCACCGATGCACGACAAGCAGTCAGTCGACTCGCAGCGAGGACGCAACTTGACCAGTAGTAGTCGCACGCTGTCGTTGGACCGAAATGACAGTAGCCAAAGCATCAGCTCCACCACAACACTCGAGCGAAAGCGCAGTCATCCGGGTCGCCCAGACAAGCCTCCGACTGATGATCGCACAGGCTTCGCACGAATCTTCTTTGAAAACCAAAGCTTCACCTCGTCGACTGTGTTCAAGTTGACAGCAGGAACGACCGTGCTGGAAGTACGCAAATCCATGGCGAACAAGATCAAAATCCCACCTGCCGAGTTCGCCTACTATGTCATCGTGGTGGTTTACCCAAGCGACACAAATGGTACGGCTCCTTCTCGATTGAAACGAGATACTTTACTGACGCTTTCTGAAATTTTGTAGTTCGCGGTCTGTCGGGTAGAACACTTCAGGATGAAGAGCTTATCCTTCCCATCGTGGAGAAGTTGAACCGTATTCGAACAAGCGTTTCAGATGCAGACGATGCGCTGGGAACCCTCCGACCTAAGGCGAAACATCGAAGTCGTCCCCCGCTCAAGTTCATCTTAAAGGTTTGTGTGACTTGGTGGGAAAAATGAGCGGTTGTACTAAATTGTGATGTTGTAGGATGTCCGAGGAGCACCACTCGACTTGGAGGAAGAGTACACGAAAAAAGAAACAGCAGAATCCCCAGGACTAGTTTTCCCAGCGTTTCTTGGAAAGGTAGATTGACCAAGTATGAGACGTTTGTCGTGATGGCTGACATTCATAACCATCTTCCAGGGAATCCGGTCAGGGTACTTGCAGAAAGCGAGCGTTAAGGATCCAAATGTCTGGCGCAAGCGTTGGTTTGTCGTCAAGGTCAGTTGTGATATATTTCGGGTCGTGCTCTTCTTTGTTGACCCGTTGGTGTATTCCACAGGATGATCAGCTCCTATACTGCAAATCAGCATCAAATCAACGAGACGTCACAGCCATCAGTTTGCTTAGTGCGTATTTAGCGAAGGCAAGAGCAGAAGTGGTAAGGAAGCACGTGACATGCCTATCAAAGCTTTGTTCTGAGTGTCATGATTGCACAGAAAGTGCCGTACGCATTCGAGCTACGAACACCACGCCGAACATATCAGGTAAGGAGAGTGGAAAAGCGCCATCCGTGTTCGTTAACCCATCTCACAACAATTTTTATGGCAGCTATGTGCCAACAGCAAAGAAGACATGGTGGCATGGATACATGCATTGCATGTTCAGATTGGAATTTCCACCGAGAATCATCGTCTCTATGAAGCTGAAATTATAATCACGGAGGATGTACGTCCAGAGTGAGGTCATTTCAGTCAATCCGGAATACTTACCAAATTACGTAGGCTGTAACTCGCAACGAAGAAGAAGAAGCTGACTTTTCACCATTGTCCGAGCCGTCGCTTCTTCAGAGGGTACTAGCAAGAGAAGATTTACTGAAGTCATTCCGCGATTTCGCGTACGGAATTGGTGCCCAACGGCTTCTGGACACATGGATCGAATGTGAGCTGTTCCGTCGCAACTGTATCGAACGAGAGAATGGCATTTCTCTGACTGCAAGTCGAGGAGCAAAACGCTCACCAAAAGATGAGTGGGATCATCTGAAGGCAATCGTTCGAGCAACCGAGACACTTCCTATGATTCATCCTAACGAAGTCTCCCAGCTTCGCCAATCTTTCCAGTCGGAGCAGCTCAGTAGGCGCCTCAGCCTGGCACTTCACTCTGAAGCGAACGCAGAATACCCAAGGGTTGAACTAATCGCTTCAGTTCATCAGAAGATCTTCGAGGCTATAGAAGCAGGCCCTTTCAAGCAGTTCTTGATGCGACATGGCTATCGAGTAATGCTGGAGCGTGTCATAGGGCGCATCGTGTAGAGTCAACGTGAAGATTAACCCTTAAAGTACCATAAGTAGCATCCTGGCATCACAGTGATGCATTTGGATTCCTAGCTTGTGCAATGGGCCAATTGTTCATGTTTTACGTCTGGTCATGTGATCATAGATCACGACTTGGAGGTATTCCTTGGTCTTGATTTCGGAGCGCGTTGAGTTGTCACCCGGGTTTGCTTTTGGATCTACATTTACAACCTTTCGGTCACGTTTGTTCTTGAAAAGGAGCCCAGTCTCACTGTCAGCAATCACTTGGAAATTTGGCGTTGAGTTTGATGTTGATGTTTGGGTCTCCCAGTTGTAGTAGCTTAAATCTGCCGGCTTTGGTAGTAGTTTTTTCTTTCGCTCGAAGTAGGGCTCGAATGACTCAGTCTTCAACCGATAGGCATAGTCAATATATCCACTAATTTCCTGCCCTTTGGAGTTCTTGTCACGAATGAAAATTATGCACTGCGGAGAATAGTCCGTCAAAATACTACTTAGGCTCGAGCAGTCTTTACTGATCGACACCCACCGTTAGTTTGCCGTTGCGTACAAGGTCTTCTCGGCTCGCAAGTGCCGCCAAAAGTGGAAACTGAGAAAGGTCTTTACCCGCGCTTGCAAGTGGCTTCGGGACATTAGTTTTCTGCGCATTTCGCTCGCGTTCTGCTCGCTTTCGAGCCTCAAAGTCTTCACGTCGAAGGGTTTCTCCGCAACCCCGATATCCTAACTCCACGAGCTGTCGCGCCAATTCTTCATCTTCGAGGTAGAACAAGTCCGTCTCAGTCAGTTGGCAGTCGAGATAGTCCTCATAGGTAGCAAACTGGTCGAGTGATTCATTCCCGTAATCGTAGTCTTGAGGGTCTGCGTCAGCCATCGGTCTCTTTGGAGTCGATACTCGCTTGATAGCGACGTCTCAAATGAAGTACTGCTCCATCTGGCTGCGGCACCATAGGAGAGGTTGCTATATTTGGATCATTCGATCATCTGTTCCAAATACTACGTAGTACAACGATGTACTCTCTATTGAACTGCGTACTATTCATCTTCGATGGTATCGCAAGTCTCCTCCTATTCAACCTTATTGCCTTCCTCGATCTGGGCAGTTCGATCACGGCAACTAAGTAGTCTTCATCGAGTGGAAATGCTTGTGGAGATGCGTGTGCAAACGTTGAAGTGCTTTCAGCTCATTTTCGCGTACTCGGATCTAGAAATCAGACCTAGTATTGGATTCACCTAGTAATCAAAATAACTATTGTCGTCATCTTACCGCTTGCTCGAACTTGAACGAGAGCTCCGAGTTTTCGCGGGGGTAATCCTGAGGAGTCTGCCAATATAATGGATCCTTTACGACGGAAATATCACCACAAAGCCTACCAATTTCACGTCTGCCACTTCCACACTGAGACGTGAAGACAATCAGACCCTGTAGTTCTGTTCCTTCACACACGAACACCCCCCCCCCGCCATCGTGTCAACTTTACCTTAGACGCTGAATCTCACAGCTGCATTCTTCGAGCATTTGTGCTGCCTGTCATAAGAGCAAGGTAAGTGCGAGAATGAGTTCGTTTCGCTCCCTACTGACGTCTTTGATCTTCTGGTCGATCTTCTGGATGCGACTTGATTCGACTGACAGTGCTCTTTTGGAGGCATCAAGCCGTTTGCTCAAGCGAGCCTTTGGCGTCGTTGGTACGATTAGATAGGAATCCATGCGCTAGCTTCGCTCCATGAGCCAACCATCTCTAGGCAAAAGGCGCTTTGAGCAGCACCCTCCTTTTCAACCAATGCTTCGAAAACTCGGACCTCCGTCATAAGACGTGTTGCCTTCTGCCTCTCGATGCTGCAGGATCGCTCTGCTTCCTGCACGCGTCATATGCATCACAACTTCCCCCGCGAGCATGCACTGCTGCTCACATTTAGCTCTCGCTCGAGCTTGTCGAGTACTTCCGTCATGTTTCCCTTTCTCCTGTGACCTTCAACTCCCAATAAGGAGTGATGGTGCTATCATTCTTAAATCTAATATCGTGTCTGAGGGTTTGTTCGCTGACTCCAGCACACTCCCACTTCGTGATTGCCTGCCGCTGGGAATGATGAACCTCAACTGTGTGAATGCGCGCGCGCGGACGCTTGCAGAGTCGCATCTCGAGGCAGCGTCAAAAGAGGTCGAAGAAGCGTTCCAGAAGATCCAGCTGAAGGACTCCAAAACCGCCGCCGTTGAGCGCGCGATTGAGGAAACCAAGAAGTCCACCGCCGCCGAACTCACATCGCACGTGGAGTGGCTCCAACAACGAAAAAAAAGCCTTGAGGCTGAACTTGAGATCGTTCGCAAGGCTCTGGACGAGAAGAAGCTGTTGCTAAGGGAACGGCAGGATCGTAGTGAGCTTTAGTAACGCAGTGACATCAAATTATGCATTGAGGCAAATAATAATTGTTTGACAAAATTGTCTCTGGCTATGCCAGGACAGAGGCCTCTACTCTGAACGTTACGACGGCAATGCTCTAATGCCTGTGGCATGAGAGCTAACGGGGAGCGAACTTGTCTACAGGAGAGCAAACTCGTTCTTCTTCCCACTCACTTGATGGTCGTTGGAAACTACCTCGCTGAAGTAGAGTCGGCTCGAGCCACGAGATGTGTCTAACCCTTCGTCATCGAGTAAAACAGGCGAGGAAATTCTAGCCACCGTGTCATCAAAGCGATCGGACACCGGGAGGCTCGATCGACGAGAGCAGGCAATCGAGGAAGAGTCTGAGCTGGAGCGGTTTCGCTCCGACTGCTTCGTTTCTAACGTCGGTACGGGCGAGCTGAATTTCCTGGCGAGCGCAGCTGTCGTAGACGTTGTGCGATTAGGAGACAGAGCATCTTGTTCTGTTTGGCGGAAGAAGGGAGGAACTGGAGCAAGGCCAGATTTCTGTTCGTCAAGCTTGGCTTCAAGAGCCTGACGTTTCTTGAAGACGAAGGCGCACACTGCACCAACAGCAGCGAGAACACCCAACACTGCAAAAACAGTGCCAGTTGCATTGGTACTTGCCTCCGACTTGGTGTTGGCTTGCTGAGCAGAACCTGAGTCTTGAGCAGAGCCTACTGAATCCCCACCCCCAGTTGGGAGAGTTACCGAGCTATCGTCACCAGGAGAAACCACGCCAGGTCGGATATCGGCTTCGTTCTCACCGAGGCTGCTACCGGACTTCGATGACCCAACAGAGTGGTTTGTATGGTTTGATGGAGATGATGAAGGTGCAACCGATGTGCTGCAACAAGATCCGCTCACGCAGAAAGAGCTGACAGTCACTGCGTGGTCCGAAGGGTAACAGCCAGAAAATGACTGTCGAATGACCTCACTCTTGGTATGGCAGAGATCATCCCCGGAACCAAGCTTGTAGAACGTGAAATCAAACTTTTCCTGGCAAGTCGGGGAAATCATGTCACCGCAGAATGTAGGATCCTCCGAAGGCTCAAGCCAGTTGTCGGCAAACAGGGTTTGCATAGCTGGGTAGTTGCGCTTGGCGTTGAAGTCACCAGTGATCACCGTTACTTTGTCAGTGGCTTGGCACAGAGCTGGAGTCTTGGCGATCAAAATCTTGGATGCTTCATTCTGAGCAAGGTCATTACCCGGGGTCTCGTAGTGCGTGTTGAGGATGCAAACAGTGATTCCCGTCTTGATATGTTCGAAGCGGCCATAAACGAAAGTGCGGTAGTACGTCATTCCCCACGAGGCGGATGGAACTTCTGGGGTTGGCCCTGAAAGAAGCAACGAGGATCAGCCTTACTGCATTTCTACCTCACATCCAACCGAGCGTCACTTACAAACCAGAGCATGCCGTCCACAATCAGCTTCCAGTCAGTGGACTTGTAGTACAATGCGTTCACTTCGGGCGCAGCGCCGTTCAATGAACCGGATGACTTGCCAATAGACTGATACTTATCCTTCAGGGCGCCATCGAGGAACGCTTTTTGCTCGTCCGAGGTCTCCTGGGTGCCGACAAAGTCGGCGTCTACTGATGTAAACTGTCCCGCGACGTTCTCTTTGCGAATGCCATCCCAGTTGCTACAGGTTGATCCCTTGTCGACTTCAGCGTGGGAGGTTCGAATGTTAAAGCTCATCACTTTGACGACGAGGTCATCGGCCGCGGCGACGCCTGAGATCGGCGCCCCCAGCACCAGCGCTGCGAATATGGAGGGTATGCTTGTGCGCATGTCGAGATGGAGGACTGCGCGCAGTTGTCGGCAGTTGCCCAAGTGGACGGTGCGGACGGTGCCCTCCGCTTGGACGTGGGAGACGGAAGTGGTCTCAGACAGCACAGATCGCCAGTTCGCGATCACCGACGCGTTCACCTTGGCCGCCACGAGCGCAGCGCCAAATGGAGAGTGTCTCTGCATGCTGCGAAAACATACGGACGCGGCGTTCAAGGCCGCGCCATTGCCGCCGTCGTCCACTCGGCCGATCGAGTCTGTCAGACCCCAATCTCTCCAGACTCTTCACACCAGTTTGGCTGACCCATGTACTGAACAACCTAACCCGCGGTGATGACGTCCAGACCCGGCCCGGGCCATTCGAGTTTGAAAAGATACACCACTGTGTGAGGCAGAGCGGGTTTGGGTCTGGTGTCGTGACAGCTCGACCGTCGCGGCATTGTGGCCCACCCGGTCGCCATTTGGTTGCGTTCGTTTCCCTTGGCGTTATCCTCACATAGTGGCCGCTACTGTTTCTTGAAGCAGTTCCTCTACGCGGATGACAATGGAGCACTCACGGGCGTGGCGTCGCGTACTGTTCAGCATGACGCTTGGCGAGCCTGCGACTCACAGTCCAAGAGCCGCACAGCTGGGGCCGCCGGAGCCGAAGGACCAAGGGTGAAATATGGGGCGTGTTCTCTGTGCATTCCTCGACCCGATCGGTCATCGTCCGATTGAGTAGACGTGCTTACATGTAACGTACGTTCTAGGGGGCGCACGAATGGCCCAGCACCTCACCACCTAGGGACGCGAGCTGGCTTCCACTTGAACGTACCCCTTGTGCCTTGTCGTCACCGTCGAGCCTCGTCGTTGAGAGGCGGTTGTCGCCGATGCGGCCTATTACCGGTGTCGTATGACTCAACAGGGGGTGGTTAGTCGTTGAGGCATGCGCGTCTGCGAGAGAGTGTGGGTGCAAGGGAGTCCCGAAGAGGGAGTAGCGGCCAGGTGCGCTTGAGTGAAGGGACAGTCCTCGCTCTTGTGCCGTTGGAAATGGCCGCTCAGCAGCCAGGGCATCACAGGGTGGAGAGAATTGCAACAATTGCTGAAATGCGGCTCGTGAGCCCAGCGGGTCCGCGTCCGCCGGAGAAAAGCCTGGTGGTGCCGTCTTCTTAGTTTGTGCTCGAGGTAGGCTTTGCGAGGATGTGTCGGATGATGGCATTGAACCGAAGAGTGATGCCATCGGGAATGCAGGTGGGACCATTGACAATTTGCCCACTGCTTCTTCAAACATGGATGAGGAGCTCTTGCTCGCTCCGTTGAAAGTAGTACGCAGGGTGGAGTTCGACGTGGGAAGATCTTCTTCCGCCCCGAGCAATCTGCCGATGTCCGACTGGATCGAGTCGAACAAAAGATCGTTCCATTCGTCGTCTGCACTCGGAACTGCTTGAATTACCTCTTCTACGTACGTCAGATCATCGGTTGCACATTCGTTGTTCCAACTAGACACAACTTCGAGCTGATTGTCGGAGTCTTCCTCCGACACAGTATCATCGCGGGTCGAACGATCGACGTCCTCGTCCTTTTTGAGACCTCCTGGAGCACCATGGTCAGTGTGTTTCACTGACTGACTCCCCACTTCTTCCTGATTGTTGATATTCGAGGACTGCCCATGTGATGCTGGGTAGCTGCGAATGCTTGCTGGGATATTGGCATCCACCGAGATATCTGGTTGAGCCTTGCCGACTTCTTCATTCACTTTGACGCTAGAGAGTTCGGTCCGCAAAGCTTTGGCCACACCGAAATGTTTTGAAGTATAATCATCTGTGACATCGGACTCTTCTGTCATCAATTCGCTCCTGACCGTAGGCAATAGGGTCTGCTCATCAATCTGAACTGCGCGAATGGCTTCGTCTTCGATCTCTTGCAGTGCGTGGTGGAGCAACTCACTAATCTCTCTGTTTTCTTCTTCAGGCCGAGCTGGTGGTGGTATATTCAAGTGCTTCACGGCTTCACCAGTTGGTTTGGTGGGCTTAGTTACTCTCAAGATGTTAATTCTGAGTTGAAATATAGCAGTAACCGATATGACGATAGCTAGTGCTGCCACTAGTGCTCTAGCCCATAGCAGAGTATTGTAGCTAGTACGGGTCAATTGGGTTCGTCGACAAGAAAAACCATTGGCTTGATCTTGTCTTCCAACAAGAATAAATTGCTTGACACTGTCAGCAAGTTGTACCACAAGTTCGCTCTCTACTTGTGTATGGTAGCAGTCAGGTAGAAAATCAATAAAAAGCGGCATTGATGCTCCAGGTACTATCCCGCCGACTTCGAGTATTTGAGTCTGGATATTGTGATGCTGTCCGTAGGAGAACGCAAAGCCGAAAGATTTCTGTTGCGTGGACGGTATGAGCCGGATTGAGGTGAGACGAATATCGTATGAGCCTGAGTTGGAGAGGACTAGTACTTTTCTCAGTCCAGATGTCATCATTTCTTCTTCAGTAAATGCTGGAGCGTCAAACCGGATGCTGCTCCCACCAGCGGCTTTCGACAACGATCTATCGTCATTGACCAAGTCAATTACCAAAGTCCCGATGCCACTTTCGGCATGCAATTTCACCTTCTCGATGTGGGTCAACTCATTGCGAACGAAGATATCAGTATCCCACCTACCCACTTGAGAGGGGAAAAAATGAATAGGACCAAGTTGTGCATAGGACTTCCCTGCGACATACGTATAGGCACGCTTGAAGAAAAATGGTGGGGCCGAAGATCTTCGCAGCAGAGAGTTGGTACTCAACTTGGAGCTTTCGCGAGCAATATCTTGCCACTCTCGAACACACTCGGCTTCCGTCAAGTCGTCATCACACTCATAAAACCATTCCGATCTGCTTTGAGGAACGGCTAGCTCCATCTTAACCGCAAATTCACTCGGATTGTAGACGGAAATGAATCCAGACTGTTCATGTTGCACTTCAGTGATCGAAAATGAGAAAGCAGAGGCCAAATCCGGGGGAAAAATAG
>KE463952.1:12799-24641 GCA_000387445.2 Pythium aphanidermatum DAOM BR444 | reverse complement strand
GGCCTCGACGAAAAGATCTACAAATGCGGCGCTAACAACACGAGCCGCACAACACGTCGAAAGCGTCCATTGCCTGCAAACTAGTTACATTTGATTATCGCCGCTGCACGAGCCACAGCTACTGCTGTCGGAAGCACGGAGTGCATTGAAAAATCGAACGCAGCTAGTTTGTTGTCCTTGCAGTCAAACCTCCGTCCTCTAATGCTCGCTGAGTTTGGTGCGAAAGCTTCCCACGCATCTGAGAGTCGGATCGAGAAACAATTTATCTGTACTGCTCATGGAAAAGGTCGGACAGTTGAGTGAGAAATCTGCATATACAAACGCGAGAAAGCGATCTGCGCTTACCTTGACGAAACCGATCTGGGTGGCACGCTCACGGAAGCAGCGACGGCACATGTTGAGGCCGTACTTGCGGATGAGGCCACGGGTCGTGTGGCACACGCGGCAGTGGCGCGAGTCCTTGCCGTAGTTGCGTGGGTGAGAGTAGGTGAGGTTGGTCATGTTGACAGCTCTGTAAGGCGCAAGGCTCGAGTCAGCGGGGCGATCGGCGCAGGGCGTCCATATTCCCTCACCTTTCCTGATTGCTTTGGACAGTAGCGAATGGCCCGTGCTCCGACGTGGGTTACTTCCGTGAAATTACGCCCGTGATCTCCGCGCTCACCAACCAGTGCTTGTGTGGAGCGACCACCGGTCCGAACCGCAAATGAACGGTTCAATACGGGGTAGGTGTTTTGCTCTCTTTCCGGTTCAAGCTGCTAGGAGGGGGTATAATTTACGATATCTCAGTACGCGGCCACGTGTCAAAAAGCGCGGTGCGTTGGGCGCTTTTAGCGCCCCACCCCGATCTTCGGTCCCCCTTCGATCATTCCCTCGCGTTGCGCATCAAATCCGTCGCACGATGGCAGCGAAGAGCAAGGCGAAGAAGCGCGACGACGGACCGGAGCCGGCGCCTCAGGCGCCCCGCGAGGCCCCTGTCGCCTCCGATGCTAGCGTGCCATCGGCCAAGAACAAGCGCATGGTCTTCGGAGTTGACCTCGACTCGCCGGTCGACGTTGAAGACGAGGCGAATGTGCTTGCACCTGTGGCCAAGTATGCCATTCTCGGCATGATCTGCCTCATGTCCTTCGCGATTCGACTTTTTGCTGTTGTGCGCTACGAATCGGTGCGCTGGGATGTTATGCGGCTGTACCCGCGCAGTGGATGCTAACAGTAGTGATTTGACAGGTGATCCACGAGTTTGACCCTTACTTCAACTACCGTACGACGAAGTACCTCGCGACTGAGGGCTTCCTCGAGTTCCTCGACTGGTTCGACGATCGAGCTTGGTATCCTCTGGGTCGAATCATTGGTGGAACCATCTACCCTGGTCTGATGTACACTGCTGCCATGGTGTACTGGGTTCTCAACCTCTTCAACATTTCGATCAATGTGCGCAACACGTGTGTGTTCCTTGCCCCTGTGTTCGCTGCCAACACGGCAATTGCAAGCTACCTCCTGACGAAGGAAGTTACTAAGCGATCAAGCGCCGGTCTCCTTGCCGCTGCGTTTGCTGGCATCGTGCCTTCGTACATTTCGCGATCTGTTGGTGGATCGTACGACAACGAAGGCGTTGCAATTTTTGCCCTCATCTTTGTCTTCTACCTGTGGATCAAGGCTGTGCACACGGGCTCCATGTTCTGGTCTGCGTGTTGCGCTCTCGCGTACTTTTACATGGTCGCTGCATGGGGTGGCTACGTCTTCATCATCAACATGATCCCGATCTATGTTCTCGTGATGATTTTCGCCGGTCGCTACTCGCCTCGTTTGTACATTGCTTATTCGACTTTCTACACGCTCGGCAGTCTCATGGCGATGCAAGTGCCTTTTGTTGGTTTCAATGTTGTCAAGCAAGCCGAGTGCGCTGGCTCCCATGGTGTGTTCGTGCTCCTTCAGGTTTACTGCTTCGTAAACTGGGTTCGCAACTTCATCTCTGCTGAGTCGTTCCGTCGTCTCGTCATTTTTGGCGCTGGCCTTGTTGTCGCTGCCGTTGCCTCGATCCTTGTGGTCCTTCAGCTCATGGGCAAGGTTCAGTGGACTGGTCGTAGTCTTACTCTTCTTGACCCAACCTACGCATCCAAGTACATTCCAATTATTGCCTCTGTGAGCGAGCATCAGCCAACGACGTGGACATCGTACTTCTTCGATCTGCACGTCCTCGTGCCGTTCGCACCTGTCGGTCTGTACTTCCTCTTCTCCAACCTCACCGACGGCGGTATCTTCGTTATCCTGTACGGTACAGTTGCGTGGTACTTCGCAGGTGTGATGGTCCGTCTTATGCTTACCCTCGCGCCGATTGCGTGTATCTTGGGTGCTATCGGCATTTCGTCGACGTTGCGCAAGTTCATGGGTATCCTCCGTCGTCCGTCGTCTTTTGTGCTTCAAAAGAACAGCGCCCAAGAGGTCCCAGTCCCAATCGCTTTGTCGGTCATTGGTGGATTGCTTCTCCTGTTGCTCAGCTACACTTTCCACGCCACCTTCGTGTCATCGATGGCGTATTCCTCTCCGTCGATTGTGATTGAGGCTGGCCGCACGCACTCTGGTGAGCGAATCAACTTCGATGACTACCGCGAGGCCTACTTCTGGCTGCGCCAGAACACCGACGCGAACGCGAAGATTATGGCGTGGTGGGACTATGGCTACCAAATGTCGGCCATGGCAAACCGTACGGTTATAGTGGACAACAACACGTGGAACAACACTCACATCGCCACTGTCGGTCGTGCCCTTGCGTCGACCGAAGAGGATGCATACCCGATCATGCAGAGTTTGGATGTCGACTACGTCCTTGTGATCTTCGGCGGTTTGACTGGGTACAGCTCTGATGACATCAACAAGTTCCTGTGGCCAGTCCGTATTGGTTCCGGTGTGTACCCGAATGACATGCCAAGTGAGCGCGACTTCTACTCGGCCTCCGGAAACTTCGATGTCGGTGTTGGAGGGTCGAAGGTGCTTCACAACTGTCTGGCGTACAAGCTTTGCTACTACCGCTTTGGTGAAGTCATGACGGATTACCAACGCCCACCAGGTTTCGATCGTGCGCGAAACACTGAAGTTGGTGTAAAGCAGATCAAGTTGACCCATCTGGAAGAAGCATTCACATCTGAGCACTGGATTGTGCGCATCTACAAGGTGAAGAAGCAACCAAACGTGGAGCCAACAACGGCGCTTAAGAAGGCCCGCCTCCAAGAAGCTGCTGCAGGTGGCAACGACATCTCGAACGAGAAGACCCACTTCGTGGGCTGCGTGACCGGTGAGGACATGCTCGGCAACGACCGCGTGTACAGCGGTGGGGCAAGCGGTGCCAACTACAACCTTGCTTTGCACCATGCGAAGTCCAAGAACAAGAAGTACTTCGCCATCTCTCGCGTTGGTGGTGAGGGTCATGCGTTCGCGTTCAACAAACTGCCTATTAACGCGGCAGATTTCGATGGAAACGACGCTGGCTGCAAGCGTCCTTGCCTCGACTCGCGCGAGCACTTCTGTGGTTGCGCGGATGCCGGCTGTGCGGACTCGGGTGTGGGTCCAGGTGAAGGACAGGAGCACAGCCGACGCTGGGCCATTTACGAACGCGATAATGCTTAGGCGTTGCAAAGAGTACGAGCTTGATACATCTCCTAACAGCATAGGATCTTTTTGTACGAGGAGAAGAACAAAGCGAGTTCGTGTGTTCTGTTGTTGGTGTGTATCGATATTGGGATTCGTGAACTACGATTTCAGTCTCAGCAGTGTGTGTAGCTACTGTGTCTCGACTCCGCCACCGATTACGAAGACGACTTGCTTTCACCACCAGCCGCTCGCGCCGCCTCCTTCTCAGCTTCAATCTGCGTGCACAGCTCTTCAACCTTGTCATCGGCAAGGGTCTGATCAAATATAATGCACACGTGAATCCTCCCAAACGTAATCGACCAAAGCTCGTGCAAAAACGTACCGTCACCTTGCCTCCCTTACGAACCACAGCGATCTCCATGTTCTTCGATCCTGATTCGACGACCTCGAGCAGAGCCTTGATCGCGAGGCGGATCGACTCGTCCTCGTTCATGCTCTCGATGTAGTTCTTTTCCAGGAATTCGCGAATGTTGTCGGCGTTGCGACCTGTTGCGTTGGCCTTCCACGCTGAGAAGATACCCGATGGCTCCGTGAGGTACAGCTGGGGCACGTCTTTGCTGTCGCATCCGGCAATGAGCATCGAGATGCCGAATGGACGCACACCACCACGCTGCGTGTACTTCTGCTGCACGCGTGCGACGTAGCGAGCAACGTATTCGACAGTCGGTGCATCTTCCACCGTCAGGCGATAGCTCTGGCACTCAATTCGCGCCTTGTTCACGAGGACGCGGGCATCAGCTGTCAGACCGGCGAACGCGATCGAAATGTGGTCATCCACTTTGCAGATCTTGCGGACAGTGCGGGGATCCTGCCACAAACACACGCGTGTGAGCAGTCACGAAGGCGAGAGAACCGAGACTGTTCGAACACTCGCACCTGCAGCTTGGCTGTTTCACGGCGCTCCACCGCCAGGATGACAGCATCTTTGCCACGCACACCGACAACAACGGCACCCTAAGGGTTGTCCACGAAGACACGTCAGTAGTCAGCATTGTGTGCGTCACCACTGTTGTCGCCCACCTTCTTGACTGCCTCCATGGCATACTCGACCTGGAACAGGTGTCCGTCTGGTGAGAACACCGTAATGGCTCGGTCGTATCTGCGCACCAGCGATGCCTCGTCAGTTCCCTTCGCGCGCGGCCTCCGCCCTCACACGCTCGCACCCTCGTGACATGGTCTTCCTCTCAGCCTGCTTCTCGAGATCTTCCGTGGCAATCCGAACATCTTCCCCCCGACCACGGTATACAAACTATACGCGTATACTCGACCTCCGATCTTTGCTTTTTCCGGATGAAAGCCTAGTACCGTGAAGCTAATTAGCTTCGATGTACCGGCCAACTTGCCCAGTCCGACTTTGCCGCTTCCCCCAACATGCACCACGAACTCTTCTTCGCTCTCTTGGGGCATGCTGGGGACGTCGTCCAGGCGCGTGATGGAGGGTTCTTCGTGCGCAGCGACGTGCCATTCCTCACGCCCCCGCAGCGCGTCATGATTGACCGATTGCTCCAACTTGGCCATGCATTCTCGGTGCTTGACGGCTTCGTCAACAGTGCGAGGAAGATGCCAAGTTTGTATGTGCGAGGACTGGCACAGGGTGTTGAAGCTATTCTACACGAATACACGGACACCATCGTGCAGCTTGAAGCGAAGATCTTAACGACTGGGGTGCCATTTCCCATCCCTCAGATGATGTATGAGCTTGATGAATTCACGGAGTTGTTTCCCGAGTTGCTCAAGCTAGAGCACATGATACAGGCAACTCCCCACGGTGCACTCGGTGGTGCCAGGGTACTCAAGATCGTGGATTCGTTATCTCGCTCCGGTTTCCCTCGAATCTGTAGGCGAATGCTGACACTTCAGCGGTATATCCATACCATCCTATACAAACAAATGATCACCTGGATGGTGTATGGCGATATAGTCGACCCGTATGCTGAATTCTTCATCAAAAAGATGGTGGACGAAGGCAACATCAAAGAGTCAGAGGAAGCACGGATATGGCAGGCTCGCTATACTCTCGTCATCGACAATGTGCCAAACTACCTACCATCTTCCATTCCCGAAAGTATCCTGTTCATCGGCAAGTCGGTGCAAATTCTAGCTCGTTCAAAAGCTATCAGTGCGGAAGAAGCTCATCAACTTGTCGCACTATTCTCCAAGGTACAATCGACTAACGAATTCGATGCAATTATACTTGAAAGTGTTATAGAAGACATCCGTGCCAAGGTTGCTGGAAGGCTTTACGAGGAGATTGTATTGAAGGCAGACTTCGTTGAACAGTTGAAACTACTCAAGAGTATGTTCCTCCTTGGTCGCGGTGAGCTTTTCCACACATTACTTGATAACGCCAGTGAGACTGTCATGGCAGCCAAGCCTACGCTCAAGACTGAGGATGAGTTGCAGCAAAGTATCTGGCGTCAATTACTACGAGATTTTCAGATGGATGACAACCCCCACTTGAAGCACTTCCATTTCGATTTACCCCTCCAAACTTTCTACTTTCCTCCATTTCCGATGTCATCAGCTTTGGTGCTCACCAATGTGTCCGCTACCGAGAAAGTTCTCGAACTTAGTGACCAAGCGCGGAAGTATGGCATCGCTTGGTGGTCTCAACGGCAAGTTGATGCATTGCCGTTCACAGTGAAGATCGATTTTGATGCATCAGCATTTCTACATGATACCTTGAGCTCGCGTTCAGGAGCTACGTTGGCATTAGTGCTTGCGAAGGACAGGTCTCTTGTATCCCCCGAGATGATCGGTGAGAGTGCACGTAGAATAGACACTTCCACGCGCTCAGAATCGCATGCCCTATTCCAGGTCAATGTGATTCCAGTTGTTGGTGATTCAAGCAAGGTCACGTTGACGGCCGAAGTTACAGCTGGAATTGATCAAGATTGTTTCTCGTCTCGCCCGGTTCCTGTGACGCTAGATGATAACAGCCGCGTTTCCCTGTATATCCAATATTCTCGAGTAGAGACCCAAAATGAGCCATCGGACAAGGTTACATACACCAGGGTAGCATCGGTGTATGCAAGTGGGGTCAAGATATTAGACGCGCCGTGTGATTTGACGCCTCTGTTTGGGAGCGGCTCACTCACATGTGAACACTTTGTCGGGCTCTACATGACTGCTGGTGTCCGCATTCATGAGTGGCGACTAGAGAAATTTCCATCAAGAGCATTCGTGCCACCAGGGAAACTTCTTCACGAAGTTCACGAGAGTCTTAAGGCACGAGAGCTGTGGAACTATCTCACTGTGCGCTGCGAGCTGCAGTGGCCAATGCACTTGCTTGTGTCCAAGATGTTGCTCCGCTCCTACAGCCAACTGTTCCAATTTTCTTTCCGCCTCAAGCGCGTGGCACATGCCCTGGAGCGTACGTGGAAGTATCGTATCTTTCGAGTGAGCAAAGACTCTCAAGTTTCTCCTGCTGTTCGAGCGGCATGTGCCTTGCGTGGTCAGATGAGTTTCGTCGTCCGTAGCATCGAGCAATATTTCCAGCTCTTTGTCATCGAGAGCTGCTTCAGCAAATGCCTTTCGGACGTGGCTTCGGCCTCCGATTTCGACAAGGTCAAGCGGATCCACGAGCAGTTTGTCGCGCAGCTCGTTAGTCGCTTCTACCTGCACACACACGCGGTGCAGGCGGCGCTTGAGCAGCTACTGCACTGCTGCTGGGAGTTCGCCGAGTACGCGTCGTACCGCGAGGCGGTGCTGGGCGGCGCTCGTGGCGACGTGTTGGCAGTGGAGCGCGTGATGGCGCTACAGCAGCAGTTCAGTGGCCATCGCGCGCTGCTGCTGCGCACGCTGCGGCATCCGTCTGCCCGCGACCTCGTGCTGCTGCTCGATTTCAACGGCTTCTACTCGGCTTAAAACCGCTCGCTCTGTTAAAACCGGCTCGTACTAGTATTAAACAATCCGCTCCGTACCTATTAGTGCGCTCCATCTGCCTCTCCATCCCCATGCATCTCCTCGCGTCACAACCCCCCGCTGCGAGGAAGAGCCGCAGTGTGCGTCGCTGCCTGTCGCAGCCCCTCGCCGCGCGCCCGCCAGCGTCATTCCCGCCCGCGCCCTCTACAGCGGCGACGCCAGTCCGGCGCCCGTCGACTTCGTGCGCATGACCGACGACGGCCCGCTGCGTGGCCGCGCGGCCCAAGCGCTCGATGACGAGTCCCCCAAGCCCTTCAGTGCGTCGCTCTGCGCGCGCGTCGCCCGCTGCTTCCGCCTCGGGATGCGAGTCGGTCGAGGCAGCTGGCGCAGCCGCAGCAACTCGGCCTCTAGCGCCTTTGACCTGCGCCATTCGGTCTCGCAAACGCCCAAGACGCCCGAACAGCTCGCAGCCGAGAAACACTTGAAGAAACAGATCGACAAGTACTCAACCATGCGCGTGCACATGAAGCGTGTGCAGTTCTGCCTCGAGCAAGAGAAGCGCAACAAGTTTTATCGAGAACTCGTGATCTATGTCGTGTTTCTCGCGCTCGTCATGAGCTCGCTGCTATCGCTTCCAATCCACTTCCCCTACGAGCAGAACGCGGCGATCTCCGACCTCTTCTTCGACGAAGAGTTCCGAAATATTTCCATTCGGAAGACGTTCAGCGACGCCATGGTGGAAGATGAGTTGTGGCAGTGGGTTGACGGACCCTTTGTCGAGGGCTATTACGAACTGCCGATCCGGAACGTCCGGCGAATCGGGAGTGTCCTGGTCCGCTCAGGTCGCGTCAAGGGCGACTTATGCCGCTACACTAACGGCCGTACCGACTTCGTGCTCTTCTCCAACGAGTTTTGCTATCCAGAATATTCGCATCCGGTTGAGTTCAAGGAGGATTACGGTGACGCCAACACATCTAGCACTTTCGGCCAGCCGTACAAGTGGTCAAGCGATATGAGCAAGCTACTGCGCTCACAAACGTTCACGCCAAGCCTGTTCAACCACGAGATGGATTATGGTGAGGGCGGTTATTCGATTTATCTACCACGCGACAATGAGACAGCAGCGCGCGTAGCCATCGCGCAGTTGAAAGAAGACTTCTTGACAGATAGCACAAGATATTTCGCCATCTCGTTCGCTTTCTACAACCCTCGCTCTGACATTTTCACGCATGTTCAAGCACTCTTCGAGATGTCGGACACCGACTACATGGAAACAACTTCCCGTGTTAAGAGTTTCCGCATCATGCAGAGTTATCGTGACGTGGGTTTCTTCTGGGACAACTGGTTCGTTATCGTACTCATCGTAGCTGCATTGTGGCTTACTTGGCGGGAGATCTCAGATTTGCGCGAATATGGACTCAAGAAATACGTGCACTCCCTTTGGAACATTCTCGACATGCTTCAGCTCGTGTTGCTCATTATATTTCTGGAGAAGTGGATCTCCTACCTCGTTTCGTGTGAGGAAACGCGCTCCCAGCTCTATCGTGTCGCTCGTATGGACTGCTCTGGACCAACCGACAATCAGTCTAGAGCGCGAGAGTGTTTCGCAGATGTTGAGCCGCTCGCATGGCGATTTCTGTCGGTGACCAATTACGCCGCTGCGTTAGCTTTGGTGTCTGTCGCAATCGTATTCAAGTATTTGCGCTTGAACACGCGCTTGAATCTTCTTTGGCGCACATTGCGTTTTGCTGCAAAGGATCTTCTAGCTTTCGTTGTCATTTTCTTCGTGATCTTTTTTGCTTTCGCGATTATGGGCTTTCTCACGTTTGGAAGCTCAGTGCGACAGTATCACTCACTTTCAGTGTCTCTTACCTCGTGTTTCCAGATGCTACTCGGTGCTTTTGACTACAACGAGATCTATGTCGCAAACCCTGCCATGGCTGGATTGTTCTTCTTCAGCTTCATGATTTGTGTGTATTTGATTTGCGTGAACATGTTCATTGCAATCATGAGCGAGTACTACTCGCTTGCTCAAGAAGAAAAGAAGAAATACCAAGAAGCAAAGCGAAACTTGATCGGGCTACCGAATGAGTCCGGCGATGGTGATGCTTCAGTCGTCTCCAAGCACAAGAAGCATCAACATGACGAATTCTCGGACTCGATGCAGTTGATGGACGTCGAGTATGATATTGCCAAGCAATTCAAGAACTATATCCATGGGTTACAAGTGCGTGTCCGATTACTGCCCCGCAAAGACAAGGCATCAATCTATGAGACGGAGGAAGTCATACTCACCGGTTACCAGCGGGTACTTCTGGTTGATTATGGCTACCTTATCGCCGAGCGCAAGCGTTTGAGAACCAAGTTCCGTGGTTGGGTCCACTCAGTCATGACAGTGACGTTTATGATGCGACTCATCAGACCTGATTTCCGCATGTTTGTGGATCGGAAGATGATCGTGGATAAGCGCCCCCGACTGTCCTCCTCAGCAGGATCGGCATCATCATATGCTGAGCTCGCCGAGTTCCCTGTCACATATATCCCTATATCGTCCCGCCGCACTGATACTGTCGCGCTTTTGCGATCTCTGAAGAAAGGCATGACGATTGACATTGACGATGGTTCACTCACGAAAGATCAGATCACATTGGAAGTGCTCGGTGGGCAAGATGCATACATCCCCCCACGGTATAAGCGACGCGATATACCGATCGACGATGATGGCTTGCAGGTGCGGATAAGCGAGTTACGTGAAGATGATGATGATGACGAAACTCGTGAGTTCGGTTTGCGCCACCGACATGAAGACATTGGAGCAGCGAGCCACATCCGCTGCTGTCGCGTGCTGTACGATGGTGACACGGTGCTGGAAGGCCTCGAATCGTGCGTTTTCCCACGCCGCATCTGGTTTGTCTATTTCGTCAAGCACGTTTTGTGGGGTGCGATCAAGCATATGATGTCATCGTGCTTCAGTCGGAACAGGAAGAAAGTTGCCAGTCGTCGCCTCATCACCGATTCTGACGTCGACTACCTCATCAGGCAGTACTTTGTCGCTCCAGGTCGTGGCATATCATGTCGCTTTGACGAGTTGGTTCGCAACTTCCGCATGTTTATCGCGAAGAAAGTTCACAAGAAGCACTGGCGGATCCCAAACTTGGAAGATCGCATCTTCGTGGAGGTGATCACGTTCCTCGAACGATTCCCATCGGCTCTCTCTCCTCTCGACAAGCGCGAGTTGGAGGGATACAAGTACACACCGCAGCCTGTCGACACCGCGAAAGTGCGTCTGCCAAGTTCGGTGCGGCTGTTGGCAGAACTGCTCGCTCAAAATGCTCATGAGGTGTGGGCTGTGGGGCGTATTGATCAAGGCTGGCGCTGGGGTTCTTCGCGCGACAATGAAAAGATGCTTCACCCAGATTTGATTCCGTATGAAGAGCTGACCGAAGAGACGAAGCAGTACGACCGAGATACGTCCATCGAGGCGCTCAAGGTCATCACAGCGCTTGGGTATGTGCTTGATCCCCCAAAGAATGGCGAAGACCAAGATTTTGAGATTGCATTTGGTGAACCTGCTCCTGAGGCTGGTGGAACGTACGTCCCCAAGCCAATTCCGACTGACACCGTCAAAGTACCTCCTGAGTTACGCTCTCTGATCGAGCTGCTCGCGGAGAACACGCACGAAGTTTGGGCGAAGATGCGCATGTCCCAAGGGTGGAAGTACGGCCCACGGCGTGATGATGCCAAGTTAGAACACAATGGTCTGGTGCCTTACATCTACTTGACACAGGACGAGAAGCAGATGGACCGAAACACAGCGCTGCAGACCGTGAAGCTAATTCTTCGCTGTGGTTTCAAGTTCGTGCACAAGGATAAGATGCGCTCCAGTCGTAAGAAGAATTCGGGTCGTGATGGAAGCGGAAGCATGCGCGTGTTTGGGCGCAGCGAGAATGCGGAAGCCAAGAACGTTGGCGACGCTGTGGCACTCGCCCGTGGCACTGCCCGCGCCAAGCGTGCATTCCTCAAGCGCAGTAGCAAGACTCAGCGGTCTTTCTCCAACCGCACGTCATCAAACATGTCGACAGGTTCAGCGTCGAGTGCGTATCCGATTGAGACTGTGGACGAGCTCGAAATTTCTTCATCGTCTGAGCGCTCTGGCTCGAGCAGCTCACTGTTTGAGACGACGGTCATTGACTCGGGCGGACTCCCTAGAGCGGACACAATGCCCGAGACATCTCCAAGTGTGGCAGCCGCCATGTCGCCGATCGCCGAAGGCCGAGGGGATGGTCACCAAGGGCTCTCTCGTTCGACGTCGGCGGTGGTGTAAGGCACGTAA
>KE463951.1:53964-68927 GCA_000387445.2 Pythium aphanidermatum DAOM BR444 | reverse complement strand
CCGCCGGTGCGAAATACCCACGCAAGGCGAGCGAGTTTGCGCAACGTTTTGAGACATCGCCCATCCATGCAGATATGCTGAAGCGCCTGCATGCGCCACATGACCCTGAGTTGATCCGTGACCGTGAAGACTACTTCGACAACATCCCAGAGTTCCATCAGTCCTTTGGGCGAGCACGATGACGCTAGCAAGACGAGAGATGAAGATCCAGTCGCGGAACATCCCGTTCCTCATGAGTCGAGCAGTCATGATCGTTGTCAATGGCTTGATCAACGGCTCTGTCTTTTGGCAGTTCGATCCCAAAAATGTGCAAATTGCGACCGGTGTGTTGTTCCAGTCGCTCCAGTTCCTTGCGTTCAGCCAGTTCGCGCAGATCCCAACTTTCTACGCCACACGTGAGATTTTCTACAAGCAGAGGGCGGCCAACTTCTACCGCACATCATCGTACATCTTGGCCTTCACTGTGAGCCAGATCCCTCTTGCACTCGTGGAGACTCTGTCGTTCGGCTCGATCATCTACTTTATGAGTGGCTTCTCGATATCTTTTGAGCAGTATGTGCTGTACCTGATTCTACTTTTCGCGGTTGCGCTGGCGTTTGGTGTCTTCTTCTTCACACTGTCGTGCATCCTGTCAAACCTTAACTCCTGCATCCCATTTTCGATGTTCTGTAGCACAGCTGTCGTGTTATATGGCGGGTTCGTGATCGCAGACGCCCAGATGCCAGATTACTTGGTTTGGATCTACTGGGTCAACCCGATTTCGTGGGCAATGCACGGGCTTGCTGTCAATGAATACAGCGGAGCTCAGTACGATGTTGGTGTGTACGACGGTATCAACTACATGGAACAGTACGGAATGAAGATGGGCGAGTACACGTTGAATCTGGTGGGATTCGACGCCGGCAAGAAGTGGATCGTGTTTGCAGTTGTGTTCATTGTCGTGACGTACTTGATCTTCGCGGCTTTGTCGTTCCTCGCCCTCGAGTACTTCCGGTACGAGACACCGGAGAGCAGCAATCTGACTGCGGACGACGACGAAGAGAGTGCACATACACATTCGATGGACTTTAGTGGCGATTCTTCGAGTATCGAGTCCAGTTATGCTTTGGCACACACTCCCCGTGGCGAGTCGGACGGTGAAGTGGTCGTTGAGTTGAGGCCGACGCGCGAATACGACACGGCGGTTCCAGTCACACTTGCGTTCAAAGATCTGTGGTACACGGTGCCAAACCCGCAGAACCCGAAAGATGGTCTTGACTTGCTCAAGGGCATTAATGGATACGCTCTTCCAGGCACCATCACTGCACTAATGGGAAGCTCAGGCGCCGGCAAGACGACACTGATGGACGTGATTGCGGGCCGCAAGACCGGAGGCAAGGTCCGCGGTCAGATCTTGTTGAATGGCCACCCGGCAACGCCTCTCGCCATCCAACGCAGCACCGGCTATTGTGAGCAAATGGACATCCACTTGGACTCTTGGACGTTCCGCGAGGCGCTGACCTTCAGTGCGATCTTGCGTCAGGGTGACGACATACCGGATGTTGTCAAACTCGACTGGGTGGAAGAGTGTTTGGACCTGCTGGACCTCCGACCCATTGCCGACCGACTTATCCGTGGCAGCTCCGTGGAACAGCTGAAGCGTCTGACGATCGGTGTGGAGCTGGCTGCCACGCCGAGTGTGTTGTTCCTGGACGAGCCAACGAGTGGTTTGGACGCCCGATCGGCCAAGATCATCATGGACAGCGTCCGCAAAGTGGCCAACACGGGTCGCACGGTAGTGTGCACGATTCACCAGCCATCGGCGGAGGTGTTCCAGGTGCTCGAACAGTCTGCTCTTGCTCAAGCGTGGCGGGTACACGGTGTACTTTGGTGAGCTGGGCAAGAACGCGTCGACGCTCGTCAACTACTTGCAGTCGGTAGAAGGTGTTCCTCCGCTTGAGGAGGGCTACAATCCAGCGACGTGGATGCTAGAGGTGATTGGCGCTGGCGTGGACAACTCGGTAGCGCAGCACACGGACTTTGCGGAGGTGTTCGAGCACAGTGCGGAAAAGGCTCAGTTGTTAGCGACCTTGGACTGCGACGGCATGTGTCGTCCTGCGGCAGGTGTGTCCGCGCTAGCGTTCACGAGCAAGCGTGCAGCTTCGAACTGGGTGCAATTCCGACTTGTGACGAGACGCTTCTTCGATGTGCACTGGCGGACGCCGTCGTACAACATCAGTCGCATCGGCATCAATCTTTTGATTGCTCTGCTCTTTGGTTTGGCATTCGATGACATCAAGTACACAACGTACCAGGGGATCAGCGCTGGCGTGGGTTGATTGGATTGATCGCCATGTTCACTGGTTTCAACGCGTTCAACGGTGCCATCCCGATGGTCAGCCTGGAGCGAGCTTCGTTTTACCGAGAACGTGCTAGTCAGACCTATACTGCCCTGTGGTACGCCGTGGGGGAGCTATCGTTGAGATACCGTATACCTTTGGTGTTGCGCTCATCTTCTCGGCAATCTTGTTCCCGCTGGTCAATTCTCCGGCGCCGACTCGTTCTTCTTCTTCTGGCTGCATATGGCCATGTATCTCTTCATGATGACACTCGGCGGCATGCTGTTCGCGCACGCGCTCCCAAGTGCTGAAGTTGGCACCATTTTTGCGATCCTCTGCAACTCGATTCTCTTCCTCACGATGGGGTTCAACCCACCAGCGTCGCAAATCCCGTCGGGTTACGCTTGGCTGCACCAGATCACGCCAATGCGTTTCTCTTTCGAGGCGCTCACGACGATTGCACTTGGCAACTGCCCCAGCGACGGATCTGACTCAAGCCGAGTGGCATGTTCACTGGTGGAGAATGCACCACCGACGGTGACCCAGGCATCACCATCAAGCAGTTTCTCAACGAGCTTTATGAGATGCAGTACGACCACGCATGGCGCGACTTCTGTCTTGTGCTGGCTGTTTCCGTGGGCTATGTGATCTTGTCGCTCACCGCTCTTCGCTTCATCAACCATCAGAAGAGATAAGGTACCTACCGGGATTCTAGTAAACAGTGCTTCGCACTGGAAAACGCGAAAATGCGAAGTGATTCATGGTCAAACAGTCTTTGTCTCTGCGATCACTTAGGTATCTTGTAGCTTGCTCGTCATGTCGACTCGAGCGTTCGATATAAAAGTCCAAACGAGAAGTCCAAACAAGTTGTCGTATCACAAAACTTCATTCACAACGCAAACTACAGTAGAGTTTATTCATCACACAGGTGGCTCGTGTTCAGAGGCCTCGAGTGTCCCGCTTGCCACGTCCTTGGTTGTTACAATCGCTGGCGACAGCGCCATAGCTAGGCCCGGAGTTGACCTTCAAAGGGGACGACGTCAGCGTCAGCCACGCGCGTGAGAGTCTGCCCAAACAATACATCCAACAATTAAGAAAACACAACTCACTGTGGGACGGCTTGGTGCTGCTGTGACGGCGCACGCAGAGCCACGTACCTGCGTCTGACGAGCGCCTGTTCCGCCAAAGAGACAAGCACGACAGCGACCAGAACGCCCGCCGCCAGTGTGGCCGCAGCTTGGACCTGAAGCGCCTTCGCCCTCTCGGTACCGACAGGAAAGACCTTGACATCTCGCTGTGTGATCCCCACACAAGCCCATGCCGCGATCAGACCGATCACAGGGTCATGACCGTACACGACGCCAACCACGGCGACGGAGACGAGCAGACCGAGTAGAGCCAAGTAAGTCGAGAGCGACAAGTACGCCTCGCTGACATTCTGGAACGTGATGGTCCAACTCACGACTGTCGCTGCCGTGATCCAGGAGAAGTAGAGGCGGATGCTGAGCTCACTGCAGAGATACTGGCGCCAGCGCAGCGGCCGCGCGTCGCTCTCAAGGGTGAGGAAGAGGTAAATGGGCAGCAACACAAGCCAGAGTAGTGTGATGTCGACCGTCGCGACATCCACGACGCCGGAGTTGAACAGCAACACCCAGCCGAGATTGAAGACGCAGCTGAGCGCAAAGCACACACGCAGCGGAGTGGGATTGGCGGCGTGTTGGAAGACCGAGAGCCCTGGGAAACCCCAGTCTGTGATGACAGTCATCAGCGTGAAGAAGTAGATGGCGTTCCAGAGGGAGAACGCGAATGGCGCCGGCGTGAGCGGCGTCTCGAACTGCGCGTCTCGCGTGGCATCGTGGCGGCTGAAAGAGAGCCACGTGAGCAGCATCTGCAGTGCGAAGAGCAGCGCATTGAGCTGCGGCAGGCGCGAGTCCATGGCGACGGAGACGGTGATGCTAAAGTGAGCTGCTCGTCATATTGGCTGTGTTCTGCGGCTTGTGACATAACGAACCATGGTAGTGGTGGATGTGGTCGTTTAGATATGGCGCAAGCTATAACAGAGCTCTACTTATAAAAGGCATTTTGAATTGATCTGTTGTCACAGAAATGCTTTTTTAAGAAAGTTCTTTTTCGTCAAGTACTTCGAATAAAGAACTTCTTGCCATCGAGCGCAGGAAAACCAATCAAGCATGCACGTAGAATACCTTGCAATCCTATGCGGTATTTATCTGAAGATGGCACCTAATATGAGACCTGGTGCATCAACACACGGTCTGGATGCGCTCTTGAAGAAGCATGTTCCCTCTTCGAAGTTGCTCCAAGTGAACGCTACGCAGTATGGGCTACGGAGGCACTGGTCCAGGCAATACTCAGGCCGAGTGTTGCGTGACGACCAGAGGTCGTTACCAGGGTAGTCGCAGTTGGTTGACTTGATGTAGTATACCTCACCGTCGTTTGGGACTGACCAGTACGCAATGGCACCCTTGTAGTACTTCGCGGTGTTTGCAGCCTTCTTCATCCAGCAGTTGCAGCCTTCGCGTACATGTCGTTTCCAGTCCAATCCCAATCACGAAGGAAGACGCAGCGATCACCAGGATTCGACAACGGTGTGATCGCGTGCGTGCTTGTGCGGTTAAGAGGAAACGACGCAAGCACACTGACGGTCTCGGACTCCGCTGCCGTGCTGGCTGAGAAGAAGATGGAGAACAAAATCGTGAAGTGCTTCATCGTTGGGGACAGAGGATTTGTGCTGTTGACGGTGAAAGCTGGAGTGAAGATGACTTGGCAAGCTGTTCAGCATCCTCTTGGCTAGCATGCAAGCCATCAGGGAGCATCCTTCAAGTTGAACTGGAGAAGGAACCCTTCTATCTCCTTCCCGCAGCGTCAGGATTTTCATAAAGAGCTGTTATCCGGAGCATATGAACCCTAGACTTCTCAACGAAGTCAGCATGCTCGTCTACCTTATCCGGTGTAAATGGCATTGCTCTCTCAGGTTTATGCCGTCACATCAGAGAAGTCGTGCACGTTCACTGCTATACTCGGCCATCAATAGTCTTCTAGGCAATCCCAATCCATAACATGGCTCTGTCGATGAAAGCAACCAGTCTGGTTGCTTGCAACGCCACGTCACAAGTCCACCAACGGGATTTGAAACACCAGACTCGTTCCCTCAAGGGAATCAACTGGAAAAAACGCAAAAACGCAGACTACGGGCCTCGCCGCACGTCCATGGCACGTCACCTCATGTGTGGTCCCGATGAGCTCGTGACCACAGCACTTCGAAAATATCGGCAATTCGCTCACAATGCGTTTTTCGTTCGGGCTAATTGGACTGGCATTTGCTTCAGGATCTCATGCCGAGTCGATCGGTGAGGTCATTTCGATCGACGGCACTGATGCCAACGTAACAACAGTTGCCCCGCATACGCCGAAGGCGTCATTGGAGCTCATAGTGAGGTACGGCTGCGGACAGATTGAGAACTGGGACGTAGATGGCGACGATCTGGCGTCTCGTCGAGGTCAGTTGGATGAGTGCTGCTCGATTTGCAATGCGTACCCTGGTTGCTCCATGGCATCGTGGACCAACTATGAAGGAGGCACATGTTGGCTCAAGGAGAGTAACCCTCAGCGCAAGTACACGTACAAGCCCGGCGTCTACCTCAAGTCGTCTGTGCGCGTCGACCTACCCATCGCAATTTTCATCCGTACAGACAACTGCGACCATCCAGGCAACGATCTTGAGAACACGCCGTCGCAGAACCTTGCTACGTGCATGACATCATTCTGGATGAACGTAGCGTGCGTCGCTGCGACTTGGACAAGCTACCAAGCCGGCACGTGTTGGCTCAAGAATTCACACTCACCATGCGCCTATGCACCCGGCGTTCACTCAGGTATCCCATGGAGATGACATTCTCCCCGACCTCAATGAATGGACTTCAACGTCTCGTTGTGACGCTGGTGCAGTATCATGTAACATCGTTCTTGAAATCTCAGATGGTTTAACCAATGATATGCTTGATCGGGAAGGCCGACTGTGCGTTCAGTAGATAGGCGTTCACATGGAGAGACATACCAGGGTTCAAAACAGCACTGCTCACGCTTGTGGTTTCACCGTAACTGGAACTAACTATCGATAGTGTCTTCATAGTTCTTTCTGAGTAAAAGACGGTTGCTCTTGGGCTTAGGCAAGTCCGCCGCATTCGATTGCTTGGTCTCTCTTGAAGGTGCGCAAATGTGTTTGCCCAAGGGGGCTCCGCAGTTCTTCAACTGCTTTGGCGAAGGAATATGATTTTTGTTCATGTCGAACACCTTGCTGTATTTCTTGTTTACCGACCTCAGAGAGCTCTTCCGTCTTGTGTCATGAGCCCTCACGGGTTTGTGTTCACTCCGACTGCCTCACTTTCATCGACAGCGTCGTTTCCGCCGTGATATACACTCGATGAGGGTGGTCTATTAAATGAGATTCGTCCTCCTAGATGAGACGTTTTTTTTAAGTTTTTGAAGAAACGTCTCATCTAGAAGGACATTTGAAAATGTGGTCCTGATCGACGTGTGGTCGATGCCATACCCAAATGACGATAAGAGAGTCGCAAACTGTGTGGTACCGTGAGGTGATACAAGTGCTTCGCTCCAGTCCGATTATCACATTCATTCATTGGAGCGAACTCTAGTTCACAGTCTGTCTGTTGCCCCTTCGGATGGAAGGGATAGTTTCTACTGGCATTAGATGAGAAGCAGGGATAAGTGATCCCCGGGACCACCTATATTCCCGCCACTACTACTAGTAGTAGTTTCGCGACCACGGTATTTTGTTTTCAGTAGTGAGAAGAATCACCTCGACCAAGTCACCCTCACTCTCTTTCGAGCAATGAAACTGAGTTTGTAGTCACATTGACTAGGTCAATGTGACTACAATTAGTTGAAGTAGCTAGCTCTGAGTGCCACTACAGTACGGCACGCTAACAGCACCTCAGCATCCCGTTTATCTGAAGATAGCGCCCGACGTGAGTCCTGGAGCGTTGATACATGGGCCCGAAGCACTCTTGAAGAAGCATGTTCCTTCCTCGAAGTTGCTCCATGTAAACGCCACGCATCGCGGGTCCCGCAGACACTGATCCGGGCAGTACTCGGCCAACGAGTTGCGTGACGACCAGAGGTCGTTACCGGCGTAGTCACAGTTGGTCGACTTGAGATAGTAAACCTTGTTGTCGCTCGGGACCGACCAGTAGGCAATGGCACCCTTGTAGTACTTCGCGGTGTTACCAGCCTTCTTCATCCAGCAGTTCCCACCTTCGAAATCATTCCAAGACGCTGCGTGACAAGCACCATCGTTGAAACACTGCGTGCAGCACTGGCTCGGAGGTGCCTTGATGGCGTAAATGTCGTTGCCAATCCAATCCCAATCACGCAGAGAAACGCAGCGATCCCCAGGGTTCGAGAACGGCGTGATACCATGCGTTGTTGTACCGTTAACAGCATCACCACGTGGAACCGATGCGATCTCAGCAATCGTCTTGAATTCCGTTGCAGCACTTGTTGAGACGACTAGAAAGCCCAAAATGGCAAGGAGCTTCATGATCGCAAGAGGAAGAGTGGCTTGAAGAGTGCGAAGCAAAATGGAAAGTGAGAATTTCTACTCGAGGCTCAAGCTTCTCAATTGCCTTAATCGGGTTTGTGACCTTCACACCCAATGAATCAAAGACGCTCTTCCAAATGTAAGAGTTAGAACTGTATTAGCAAGCGGAAGTGTTGGCCATATCACCATAACTTCCCGCACGCGAACTTGCGTCGCGCAGCTAAGTTGAACATCAGCACGCACGAGGATCGTTGCACTACACTCAATATCTCTCCTAAAATCTTTTGAGTTTTTCGCCATCTTCGAGGCATCTACACACATAGTGCAACACTGAACCTGAGCCTGCGATAGTGACTGACTACTACATGCCCTGATAGCTGTACCCTCTCGAAAGCCTCGACTTGGCTCGACTCGAGACGGTTAAGTTCAAACGGATCAAATCGCAAAGAGGGGGGGGGAGGAAGGAACGTTCGGAACAACCATTTCCGCATGCATAGTGAACGTGGACTTAACCCGCTGAAGCATTGGCTGTCGCTATGTAAGCATTGTCGTGTACTCTACCAAGCAACTCTGAGAGGGCTGCACTATGGACTCCAACCTGAGCTTGTGCAGGTAAAGACTCGCACTACCACTGTACGTGTAAGTAGTCTACGCGTTTTCACCAAAGTAGTCATAATGGAAAGTGCAGTCAGTCCTAACGAGCTAGAGACTGCGCATTTGAGCGGCGCCATCAAGTCCATTTTCACATCGGCAAGGCATTTCACTGATTATGGAATGAGCTTCGTTTGAGAACTGAAAGACAGTTTGTTGATAGTGACGCTATATGTTGTGCATTCAAGATCGCTTACACAATTGCTGTGCCGTAGTCAACGCTAAGCGTCTTTTCAGTCATCAGAGGCAGTGCTCGTTTCGCTGTCATCGAGTCGCGCTTGGGTCTACAGAACCACAGGGTCACATGTCAATCAGTCGTTCATCCCACAAATCCACTACATGGCCATGCCACGTACGCGTATCTCTCGTAGAGCTTCCGAGCGACGGTAATCATGACGAATGCGCCAATGATCGCGGCGCTCTGTGTGGCTGCGGCACGCACGCCCATACTCGTGCGGCTCGCGGCTTCGTCGAGACCCTTGACGTCCTTGACAGCGACTCCGACGAGTGCCCACATGGCAACTACTGCAAAAGTCACATCATTACCGAAGACAGTGATCGAGATCGTGGCAACTGCGAGCAGCGAGACGAGAACGATATAAGGCGCGATGGACAGCAAGCCTCCGCCCGAGAGGTCTTGGGCCGACACCGCGAAACTGATGAGCGTAGCGGCCGAGCTCCACGCGAAGTAGATGGTGAGGCCCAGCTCACTGCACAAGTAGCGGCCGATGCTGAAGCCGTACGTGCGGCGAGTCTGCAGGATCTGGAGGAAGAGCACGCAAAGCGCGAGCCACTGCACGACGAGAACAAGGGTCGCGACATTGACATAGTCGCTGGGGAACGCCACAGTCCACGCCAAATTGGCGATACAGGCGATCGTGAAGAGCAGCCGCGTCGGATCGTCAAGGAACGAGAAGACCGACAGCACGGGGCAGAAGCAGTCGACGACGACGGCCAGCGTGAGCAGCGCGTAGATGACACGCCAGATGAGGAACGCATACGGCGCCGGCGTGAGCAGCGTCGGGTGACGGCGCGAGGCTGGCGCTACGCTGTGCGTGTACTGCAAGTTGACGAGACGCTGGGTCACGTATGCGGCCGCATTGACCCAGCGCAGCCAGCGCATGTCGTGGCGGACCGAAGCCATTCTCCAGGAGCTCATGATGGTGGCAAACGGATGGAAGTTGGGGAATGTAGCAGTTACGAACATGAGGATACAAACAGTGAGAAGAAGAAACAGAACCTTCGATTTCACGAAAACAGGTGAAGATACGGATCCAGAAACACAAAAGACGGTGGGTAGGATGCTTCAACTTGGCCAGTTGACTACTGACTGTCTACGTTGATGTGCCGTAATGGACGTTAGCCTTGCCGTTGAGAATGGGGGCGGCAGGCTCGTAGGGCTCGGCGCCATCGCTAAGAGGAAATAACAACCAGGGGTTAATGGGAGGGAATTGAACACAGTGGCCAGAAGCGTGCGCTTACCCGAAGCTAGCGATGAGACGCACAGCGCAGACAATGAACATGAACGCTGCCACCATGGCTGCGTTCTGCGCAGCGCACACGCGGATACTGGCATGCATACGCTCAATAGCTGCGCTTCCCCATGGGAAGCTCTTCAGTGAGACCGCAATAAGCGCCCAGATTGCGACACAACCAAACGCGAGATCACCGTTGAAAATAACTGCTGAGATCGTAGCGACGCCAAGGACGCTGAGTAAGACAATGTAGCTCATGAGTGAGAGGTAGCTGCCGTGGATTTGCTGAAGAGACACCGCGAAGCTGATCAACGTAGCTGCACACGTCCACGCGAAGTAGACAATAAGGCCGAGTTCGCTGCACAGGTATCGCGAGACGCTGAAGTCATGGTGCTTGCGGTCAACGAGGATGTACAGATAGAGCGTGAGGAGCGTGACCCAGAGCATGGTGATTACAAGTGTTGACAGATGAATGTACTCGTTGGAGAAGAGGCCGATCCACGCCATATTGGCGACACACGAGATCGAGAACAGCAAGCGCAAGAGGTTGGGCTGTGGAGCGGTCGAGAAGACCGACAACGACGGGAAGAAAACGTCGACAACAACAAGTACCGAGAGCAGCGAGTAAATGAGCCCCCAGATCGCGAACGCGTACGGCGCTGGCGTGATCAGGGTCTCATGCTTGCGTGACATGGGGCTGATGTTGCGCGACATGGCATAGTTGACGACGATTTGCAGCGCATAAAGCGTTGCGTTCACAAGCGAGAGCACTGCGACTGCCATGGCTAGCTGGTGCTGTTGTAGAAGCTACTGTACAACGGATGCGAGGCACGTGGGGCGGAGGAAGCGGCGACTGGCGATGCGCGTGCCCTGGTGGTCTTGTCGCGTGGATTGGCGCCGATGACACGCAAAGAGTTCTTTGGGTTTCGAAGAATCTTATCACTTTTAACAATACAAGTCACTCCATTGAGCTTGATACCAGAACCAGGTAGGCCAAGGCATAAACCTCTTACAACGCATATACGTACTCTACAAATACATATATGTTGACGACTCCCACTGTCCCCGTCACTCGCCTGGTTCTGGACGTCAGCTCACCGATCAAGAGATGATGGCTAAAGGGTAGAGCCGAGCCAGAGCGTGATGAAGCCACTTCACCAATGAGCTGTTTGCGCAAACGCATGAACAGGCTTCAAGATGGACCTCCGCTGCATGACTGCTCGTCGCCGGCGTCGCGAGTCGGGCGCGTCGTCATGCAGCGAGCAGAGCGCCAAGCAGCGAGGCTTTCCGCAACGATGGGGTGGGCACGCCAGGGCTTATGATAATGCTTGGTGACGGAGGGGGTGAGAGAGATCAAGGCGCAATACAATGTAGAACACGGCTGCGGGAGACGACGGCGGATTGCGGCCAGTGGCCGCAATCCGCCAGCCAACGAGCGACCAGTGGATGACCGTGGGTATCATCACAGGAAACAGAAGCGGTGGTGCTACTAGTCAGCTGCGGCGAGGTTGACAGGATGCCAACGGAGACCCGAGAACCGCGTGTATTGGGTCGTTCGAGCAAGAGTAGGCCAAAGGCCTGAAAAAAGCCGGTGGGTCGGCCGTCAAACCGACCACTCTGTCAGAGTGGTAGAGTGACTCTGACGGCTTGACTCTTACAGACCCCAATCCCATTGCATGCGCTCACCTGTGCAGTTCAGAAGAGCGGCCGGGCTGGGCTGGGCTGGGCTGGGATGATGAGGATTTCCCGGAGCCGCTGCAATGCTCCTTGAGGAATTTCATCATCATGAAGGAAGCGATTCGAGAGTTGAGGCGTTGCGGCTGCAATTGATGATGGGTATCATTGATGGCTGATGGTCCTCGAAGACGGGGCGTGACCCTACCTTGAGCGTCGACGCCGTGGTCGATGGTGGTGAGTTGGAGACGCCGTCGACGTCGACGTTGACACAGCTCATCCTCTCAGCTCTCATCTCCGCGGCCCCGGCCGCTTCAATCTGCGGCAGATTCTGCCAGACACAGAGCCACACCCTCCCATCCCTCAACGAAATCGGTCAAGCCCCATCCCACAGCCCACGTTCCATTCTTTATCCATTCGAGCTCTGCTTTCTTCGTTCGTCTGAGGCAGAAGACACTGTAGAACTGGTAGAGATGAGTTCGTTGGCGACCAGATCCACGGGGAGATCTTTAGAATCCACTGCTGTGTGAACGACACGGCGTGCCACACCAAACACGACGGTGCGTGGTGTCGCAAAAGCGCACTCGTGATGCTCGAAAGGATGATGGAGTGGCGCCCTTGCGATTGTCGATCGAAGAGGATCGCGCCCAGGATCCTGGCGCGTCGCGTGTTGTGCTCTCCTACGTAGTACAGTATTAGTGCAGTGCTCCATGGACCGCTAAGTGTCATGCGTGTGGTGAGATCGATTGAGTACTGTACGTTAGGATCTCTGTGACTAGACATGCATGATTCAAATCAACCGATGAAGACATGGAGTGTAGTGACACATGGGTGCATCCATTCGCATTTAAATAAGCTGCTAATAAATCAAACGCAACGCCGTACGGCTCGCAGTTGCCAGTCTCAGACAATGCTCGTGTAGGGCGCGTGGTGGTGGGGCTGGTACATTTGAGTGCGACCGTAGCCCCGGTAGTTGATGTCGAACGTCATAATGTTGTAGAAAATAGCGAGCTCTTCGCCTCCCAACCCGAGTGGCGCCTCGTGGAGGCAAGTCGGATGTGGGGCATGCACATCGAACTGATGCCCATCAATAGAGCGAGGGGAGTTGTCGAAGCTCGTAATCGAGCTCTCATCGTCTGAGGACATGTGAGGCTCATATGGGGAGTAGCGCATAAGGCGCTTCTTGCGGTCCAGCTTCTTCTGGTTCTGGTTGGCCTTCTCGCGGTGGAATTCGCACAACTTGTGGAGCTTGCCATTGCGCTTGACTGCCTGAAGGTTCTGGCACTTGCCTGTGCGGTAACCGCAGCGCTGCGGCACAACACCTTCCGGCAGTGGAATCATATCGTCTTTCACGGAGCCAGTCGGTGATGATGGAACGCTGGATGCAGGTGACGATGGCATGTTCTCCTCCTCAATCGGCTTGAGCTTAATGCGAAGGCTACAGTCAGTGGAGAAGATCTCGTCGAGCTCGCGGTCCGAGAGAACGATGTTGTCGGTCTGCATAGGCGTTTGAACGAAGACGAGTGGGCGATGAAGCGCAAAAACTCAAGTGAGTCTCTCGTCCAGCGGCGCAGGATTCTGTTGAAGGCTCTGCTGCTCTTCTCCAGCTCTCTTCGCTCGCTCTGCTTCCGAGACTCACCCATCGCCCCGAGAGCCACGCTCATGCACACGCCTCCCACTCTGCTCCGGCATTCTCTCACGGGGCCGGCGTTGTCCACAGCACCCCACGCAGCCGGCGCCGACAGTGCCACTACACACGCTAGACGCCCTGGTGCTGCACGCCATTCTTCTCGCTTTGATCCGCCAACAGACAGGTCGAGTGATGGCAACGCGACAGATGGATCACATGTGAAGAAGGAGCCACGCCTCCCACTTTGGCCGTCCACAGAGTAGCCGATCATTAGCCAATGACAGATCGGATGTCTGGCCAGAGCCGTGGCGCCGTGGGACCGAACGCCACCACAAAACACTCTGGCTCGGCATGGCTTCCGGAATCGCAGTTGCCATCGCTCAAGTTGTGGGCCAACCTGTACATTACAGGCTGTGATGGGATACTGCAGTGTAGAGTGAAACACAAGGCTGGACCAAACGCATAGAACTCCTCGAGTCTTGTGACAAGACCACGCCGGCTACATGCAAGGCACACATGCCTCCGTGTGGATGCTCGAACCCACGAGGTTTTGTTTGACGCCTCCAGTCGTTGACGCCGCTTGAAGAGTCAAGATTCCCTGGCAGTTTCCCGATGCTGTCAAGATGGGTTTGACCAAGTGTCAAAAAGGATCGAATTCAAGCCACATCGTTTCGAAAAAAATCGGTTCTACGGAATGGTTCCGAGCGCTCTCACCACAGTCGACAGAGTCATCGCTGAAAACTGTTCTGGAGCTAATCGGTTCTAGAAACACAGAGAACAGGGGGACCCAAGTTGGGTACAGGACGCCACCTCCATTTCTCGGCTGTGGCAGTGTGGAGAACAGAATCCGCCGCTTTCCAGAGACCCGCCAGACAGAACAAAGGTGAGAAGACAGGGCAGTGGGTTTGACAACTTTGCTGCAGTATTTCAGCCAATCGCGGTAGATATCGCCGAGTAATCATGCTCGATTCGTGTGCAGACGTTGTGAACTTGAACCCGTCGGCCTGGCTCTGTGTGTTTCGTGCACGACAAACTAACGACGTCGTTGGATCGTCTGACGACCAGGTTGCCCTGTTGCCCAACGATATTGATATAGAGGAAACGCTGTGTTCACACAAACCTAAAGAAATCGTTGTTCTATCCACAGCCTCAGCTCTGGGTTCTCCCAGCACTCAAGTTAGATCATAAAAACAAAACTGCTTCTCAGTTCCAATGTCCAAGGATTGTTTTCTGTTTTGTGGGTGATGACACTGAATCAAAGATACAGCATTTTGGTCTTTGAACTGATGATGTTGAATGCAAACGGAGATGACAGCTCATGATGCTTCTTGAGGCTCAATATCCGAGCGTGATGGTCCTTGCAGATGGCGAACGCACTGGCAGTTTGCTGAGGCGGTTGGGACTGGAAGAGGACACTGCCTTCTCCTTCTTCGCACCCCCGGCTCTGGTCATCCCAGCAGGTTTTAGGGATGGCTCACCTAACGGTGAACACTTGGCTTGGACGAGGAAGAGAACACCACACCGGCCTTGCTAACGTGTGTCACGCGTACTCGCTCACACAAGCACCATGAGAACCAAGCAGGCGTGTTCCGCGAGACACTGGTCTCGTCTCGACTCCAATGACATCCTGTGTGTCT
>KE463951.1:25779-53800 GCA_000387445.2 Pythium aphanidermatum DAOM BR444 | reverse complement strand
GCAGTCACGCGCACTCCTGAATACAAAATAGCGACACGACCATACCAATGTTCGACATAGAGATTACAGGGACAGATTGCAAACTTCCTGTAGGGCCTAGAATGAAGTAGAACAAAGTCTCAATCATTGAAACTCAAGCATTGAGACTGGCCATTCCGCCCACGCTTACATACATACTGTAGTGCACCATCACGCGGGAAGCAAGCACTCTTCACGGTGGATCCTGAGGTTGATGTGTGTTTTCTTCGAAATCGGGAAGAGGCTGACAAGGCAGCCTCAAGACTGTAGGAGATCATGGGAGACTCTACGATGTGGTACAGTGTGCATGCGGTTCTGTATCGTCGATTCTGGGTGACTCGATAGTATCGAGTCACCCAGAAGCAAACCTCAATTATGACACCTCAAGGCGATCAACACCTAGTTCGATGACTTCGTGTCTCCCATGCACGACTCAGTGACAGCAGCTGCTGTTTCACGTCGTTCAAGGATTACTTCCCGACTCCACCCACGCAGCCGCACAGTCATCTACATTCATCTCTATGATCTCTACAGATTGATCGTTGTGGATGGTGCCCATGAGTGCTGCGGACGCGAATACTAACCTCACGTACCCAACACGAAACGACTGTGTACTGCACCTCCAGCTCCGCGTTGGTCCTGATCCTGGATACATGAACCAGTCAGTTCTAGCGCGAGATTCCACATCTGTATGCCTAGGATCTTGAACGTCGCCAACTCTCCTCGAATTTGAGCTACTGCTTCTTTCTCTTTTCAGTACGTTGATTCTCCTGTGCAGACGGTCTTCCATGCAAGTAACCGCATGATCCAGGCATCACTGTCCATTTGATGCTTCTTCTTGCGCTGCAGTCGTTGCGGCACAGTCATCTTCCTGTTGCTGCAACCCCGTGGACTGGGCACTAGTGTCTCTGTGAGAAATGCTGTGAGCCGCAGATCCCCACGACGACACAGGACGATCAGCCTTCTTTTCGTGTGCAAACTTGACTGTGCAAGTCCACTTTAGAGTGGGACAGATCATGCGGTCATCCTCCACAAGAGAAAACCCGAGTCCACCGATGCGCCTGTCCTCCCAGGCACATCTCCCCGAGAAGAAGAAGATGTGCAGATCGCCAGCGTGACTGTTTCTGCCCATCAGGTCAGCACCCATCTATAGTGTAATTGAAGAGATGCAGAATGCCATGCATGCATCATCACTCATTGACCCCCCAAGATCTTGAAAGGGAGGACAACTGAAAAGGATCGACCGATTTTGTCGTCGACAAGCAAGCGCGGATTGATCTCAACACGAAAACGATACATGTATCTGAGGCAAGAGCTAACCAAACCGTCGACGAAGCGCTAGTCACCATTGGATCGACGATCCATTGGGTGTTTATCAACCGATACTCTGCGCTGCGACACCACCTACAGGAATGCGAGGCAACCAGAGCCTTTCCCTGGATTCGACGCTACGTGAACGCAGTAGTGCCAACACGGAGTATATACATTGTGGAATACTTACAAGTACAGCGTTCCATTTCGTCGGACAGTCTGGATTGCAGATTACTCACCTGCTTTCCATCATAGATGGGCAAGTCTACAACATGCCATGGCACACCGACCCGCCTCTATCAGCCTCATTTCGATGGATCTACACAGGTTCCATGTCTAGCTAATCGGGTCAAAAGCCCGATCATCGAAAGCGAAGGCATTTTCCATTCTGCACAATGGGCAATGTCGCCACGGAAACGGGAACCACCGCTTCCCTCCAGTAGATCCCTGCTCAATGAAATCACATATTCGTATCTAAACGGAGAATCTCTGTACTTTGTCAAGATGCCATGCCAAGAGATCTCAGTGTTCGGGAACAAAAGTGAGCGGAAAAATCTCGTTCTCTGTGGATCGAACCCACATCTCTTGGATCCCTGGATCCGACTCCGTCCACAGATCCAAGAATCATTCTCGCTCACGTTGAGATGGAAAACTAATGGTTCTCGCACTCGACGCCCTTACTCCTCATCGTAATTGATGGCCACAGTGGCGCTGAGCCGGCGCGCCCAGCGAGTGCCACTTGCGAACTGGCTTGCTCGCTAGTGAGCAGACGGCTCTCATCCAAGAGTGGACGCCGCTCCACTTCCGAATTTCCCTCAACTGACTGCGTTGGCAACTCCCCGGGTCTAGCATCATCATCCACAGTCCATGCGATGCAGACGCGGCGTCAACCACTCCACCACCGTTGTCAAAAAGCTCGATGGCTGCCTGGCTGACGTCCGCGAGAGATGTTTGCGACACGGAGCCCGAGGACGTTGGACTTGAGTCCACTCATCTGTGGTGGCCACCATGCGGGCTGGATTCCGAGTGCCACGATCCCGTCTCTTTTCGAAATCTGACAAGTCCCACGTTTTGAGAATTGTTCATGAACATCAAGCTCATCGGTTGGCATGCACCCAGAGGACGATGAAGATTCGCATCCGGCTTCCATAGGACGGATCGTGACGAATCCTTTTTGTTGCGTGTATGAATCAAAGCGCCATACAGTCCAGTACTTATCGCAGCTCCCATTCACTACCGCTCCTCCATAGGCACCGCTGGAATACCAAAGGCTGGCTCTACGGCTTAGCGTATTCGAGCCCAGTGCCAGCGCAGCAGCATCCAGATTACTCCCTGTCTCGTCCTTCGGTCATCACCTTCGAATGAGCAGTCCTTGTGAGTGCGATACCGCATTCATTTATCACGAAGAGAGGGAGGGAAGTTGTACTCGCTGAGCATTGAAAGAAAGCACAGTGTCCCACGAACGGTGCAAGGGATGGAGACCTCAGGCTGCGTTTCTGTGATCGAATTGGAATCGAATCATACTCGGATGTCTCCAAGACTTCAAGTGTGACTGCTTTGTCAGAGGCCGTTCTCTCCCTGCTTCAAGTTTGCGCATTGGAATCGCTGCCAGTGCATGTGGGCCTGACAGCAATTGGTGACATGTACGCATGGAACCGCACACAAACTGGCAGTCCTGGCGTGCCGACGAAGTGCACGAGTTGAGCCTTACACTGCAGTCGAGATCTTGTGGAAAGTATACGGCGGTGTTCATTGCCCGCTCGAGTCTTGACACTACCATAAGAGGGAGATAAAATGATGTTAAAAAGAAGAGAAGGTAGCTACAAGAAAAAAAAAGGAACTGCATTCATTCGTCTCTTCAGAAGAACATTACGAGTGAGGTTTGGCAATGGTGCCTCACTAATGTCTAGGGCTCACCGCTTGTGGAGTTGTGAATACGCACGACGTCGGAGTCTTGGAAGAAATGGAGTTTGCAGCTGATTGGTGCCGTCGCAACGGTGCAGTGTCAGTGGTATCGGCGCTTCAGGGCGTTGGAGCCACAAGTAGTGGTGTGCAGGCAGCCATGCAGGAGCCTTGCGCAGCGCTGCACATGGGGATGAGAGCGATGCCGAAGCCGCCTCCAGAAGCTGCGTAGCACGTAACGGCCGCGGCGTTGCAGGCGGTTTGGCACAAACCGTACGCGATTGGGCCAGCCTCGCAACAGCCCATGACGCTGGCGGCAGCAAGAATAACAACGGAGAAGATGACCTTCATTTGCTCCAACTTGGAAAACGGAGTAGTCGGAGGTACTTAGGTAGTGATCTAGACCTTGATCGAAACTTGGATAATGAAAGAACCAGAACGACGCAAGTATCGTAGTACAGTGTAGTGTGGATATCAGTGATGTTCAAATGTAGAGCATCCTTGATATCCAGAGGATATCCTCCACGATACTCTATCCTTTGTAGCCATATTAGATCGTAGAGGTGTGGACATTCATGCACTCAGAAGACGATGACAAGGCTCTTTGTTCCGTTCATCTATCTCTCAGGGTATCTTCTTCTCGTTCTTGGACATCCCATTATGCCATGGACCATCATCTCTTCTCTCGGAAGCATACATGCCGTCCATTACTCGGAAGCTGGTGTCCCAGATTCGACCTGCGCTGGTAGAATGAGGGCGTTTCCACAGTGCGGACAACGTTCGTCTTCTTCTTCAAACTGTGTCAGATCCTTCTGGAATGGTTTCCGACACTGCTTGCACAGAAACGCAACTTCCGAAGCAGCTTCCAGCGCATGGTCACTCAGCTCAAAGTGGCATTCAGAGCAGTCGAACCATCGACTGCAGCACGGCGCGCGGAAGGCACACTGCAGTGCCACCGGTTAATGCTGCACCGTTCTTTCATCCGCCTCTTACAGGGAACACACCTGCACGTTCGCGATGTGCTTGCACATCGTCTGCTTGTGTCTGGTGGTGGATCAATGGCTCGTAGACGTAGTTGGCTATTCTTGGTACTCTTCCTAAGGTAGTGAGTGTGCAAGTCATCGTTTGCATTGTTGGGCGAGAAGGATCATTCTGAACATGGCTGCGGTATCACCTGACGACGTATATGCGCAAGCGAAGCACTTCCGTGTGGACTTGTCGGCAGAGCCATACCTGGCTCCTCTCATGAAACAGGCAGCAGTGACTCCGCTGCCACCCCAATGGGCAGAAGTAGTGGGTGGAGACACCGACGGTGACAATGACGCAGAAGACAAAGCATACAGAAACGAAGTCACGGGCGAGGTGCAACATGCTCATCCAGCTGACAGCTACTTTATCAAGCAGATCGGTGAACTACGACGGGCTTCAGCCGAAATGCGGCCCAGAGAGAACCAAGCAAGCATCGATTCAACAATCAGTGATGGCTGGGTGGAGTTCGATGATCCTGCGGATCCCAAGGGGGGCAGCAAATACTACTACGACTTCGTATCGCGCATGAGCACCAAGAGTCGCCCACGAGGTGCGGTTATGGCGCACGACCTCTTGACCCAAGTCGCCAATCTTCAAGGCTCAACTACGGCCAAAATCTTCGAGCACGCAGCCAGTCTGCACAAGAAACCGTCAATGAAGCAGTAAGTGGCACTGCAGTATCGCTGCAGATTGTTTGTTGCTAACGATCACTTGATGCATCAGTCTGGACACTCTGGAGATTTTGTGTTTCACTTCTTGGTGGACAGAAAGTGCTCTTGCTGGGAGTAAGAAAAGCTACCTGCAGCTGTACTTTTCAATTCCAACTCGTCATTTCCAGATCGCATTGGACGACTCCAACGACGTGTTCACAATCTCACATATCCTCGGCCCAACCGGCCGCGTTGTGACTGCATGGGATCTCCATATTGGCGCTAGGTTACAGATTTTGGGTCGCTGGACGACGCTAATGCAGCCCAGCTTACTCACACGTCAGTGGCTCGACCTCCACGAGAAGCAGTTCCAAGACATGGAACAGGAGCTGGAAGCGGAGCTACGAAAGTACGAGCTGAAGAGCGGACACTCGCGTAAGCCCATGACCGGTCAGATCTTGTGCTCCGACCCACACCGATCCAAGTCTGGCGTGTCGCTACGAAAGTTGCTCACAGATATGGAGGCACTCAAGTCCCGCCTCGCCAAATATCGCCCTGACGTCGCCAGGCGTTTTGTCATTCCGTACGACAACGACGACTGGTAGTTAGATCGCATCGGTCATTCTACGGTGGGTAATACATCCCCTGTATCAGACGGCTACGCTTTTCTTTGGCATTGACACACACCAAGAATAGAGGCCTCGGTTCTCATGACAATGTCTTCATCTCTCGCACTCACCAACGCTGCTTAGAACCATGACCATTACGACGCGCTCGAAGCGGGTTTCCGTGTTTGGCGCAGCACCGACGCCGGCAGCGGTTGGTCCTGGCGCCTATGCCCCCGAGAAGACGGTGACAAGCTTTAAAGGTGAGCGCGAGGCACGTCCATTATACTCGGGCTTCGCCACTTCCAACAAGCGAGATCTCAACGCGAACAAAACTACATCGGCTATCACACCCGGGCCAGGTGCGTACATCGCCAGTGAGCAGAATGGCAGTCTAGCAGTGCAATCGAATGTGTTCGTAACAAAGATTTCGAGATTCGCACCAAGCGCCCCAGGCTCGACTATCTATCGACCGTCATCGATTCAGGATAACCCTGGCCCAGGAGCCTACACGCCCATCGAACCTTGTTCACGCCCCAAGTCGAGTCCGCGATATGGAAGCAACAATCAGAGCGATGATTTCCGCGAGTTGTCCGTACGAGTAATGGCAAAGCCTTCGGTCCCAACGATTCCCAGGAAGGAACAGAGCTACGGATACACCAAGGACCTCACCAGTGGAGAGCTGAAACTACAGGCTCAACCAGCAAATATCTACACTGGCATTGGACAGGATACAGTCGGGCCAGCCGCATACAACTCCCACGCGGCCATCTGGAATGAGAAGAAGAACGTCGCTCCATCAATCAAGTCGACAGTCAAGCGAGAAGTGTGGGAGGAATATGACACACCTCGTCGAGAAGTGCCCGGGCCAGGCCAATACGATCCTAATCGCGTGCATCGCACGAGGAAGCACGGCGATCGTCCGTCGGCAGTGTTTGCTTCTCGTGTTCCTATACTTCCGGACCCAAAGCCTGTCGCTCAGCACGACGAAGAACGCGAGCTGGAGCTGATAGCGAAGGAGCAGCGCCTCAAGCCGAGAAACACGCGCTCCAACAAAGTTGAAGCCTTTGGATCGACAACAGGTCGTGTGGATATCTCGACCCAGATAGACGCACCCTACAGCTCACCAACGTTCAAAGCAACACCTGGTCCTGGACGGTACGCTGAGCGTGGACCCTCCAATTTCTCTTCTTTCCGAGGTGGTTCTCTAAAGCGCTCTTCGCACACCACGCGAGGAACAGCCTACCGCGATGACCATCAAATCGGCTTTACCAGTGCCACAGAGCGTTACTGCCTCAGTAAACCCAAGCCAAGCTCATCTCCAGGCCCTGGGGCTTACAAGAGCGAGACACCGCGTACCGTTGAAAAGGCTGTCAAGAACAAACAGACAGTGGGTCGCTTTGGTGTGTTTGGTTCGACGTCCGAGCGTCACGTGTGGGAGAAACTAGAGATAATGGAGCCGGACGAAGTTACTCCCGGCCCTGGTGCGTACGAAAAGCCTGTTGAGACTCACGGCGGTCACTTCCCTCTGCTCGTGAGCTCGGCAGCGTTCAAGTCTTCGTCCTCGCGTTTTGCAAAGCTCGCAAACCCTCACGCGTCACCTCATGTTGTGTGCGTCGGTGATCATGCAGCTCCTGCAGTAGGTCAGTACAATATCAGTCACAGTGTTGTGGCTCCAGCGATCGGTGGGGGAGAATCGCCCACCTCACCTGCTTCGTCGCCACTGCACTCTGGACGCGCACCTTTCCTCTCAACAGCAGAGCGTACGGTTTTCGATCCGAAAGAGGCGAAATACGTACCGGGTCCGGGTCAATACTCTGATGCCGACGCGTTGAATGTATCACTGACAAGGTCACGTGAAGTGCGCCCCACGCTCGGTAACGAAGAGCGCTTTCGCGTGAAGCTCCATGTGCCCGAGCACGTTGGCCCTGGCGCCTACGTTATTCCAGGAACTGTTGGTACCAAGAGCTTCAACATCACTATGGCTCCGAAGAACCAGATGAGATAGGGATTAGAGAAATGTAATACTACCTCACACGTAGCTTGGCTGCGAGTATATCGCCGATATCGGACTGAAAAGCGTGCACATTGTCCATAGAGAATAGCGTGTGGTGGCCAAGGGCTATGGAGGTGAATTTACATCGTATCAAGAGTTTCTTACTTTGTAGTCAGAGTGGCCTATCCTTTAGGCTTTGCTCAGCCGAGGTACCGAGATCTTCTTCCACCGCAAAAAGGCTCGGTAGGCAAACTGGAGGTAGTCCTGCGGTGTGATGAGGCCGTCGCCATTGCTGTCGAACAGGTCCATCAGAAGCTGCAGCTCTTCTTGTGTAGCGTAGGCATCTACGATGAACGAGAACTTTATGAATACTGCTCTATGGTACATACAACATTGCAGTCAGCAACTTACCGCTGTCTTGTTCTGCAAGAAGTACGACGAACCCCTCCTCGAAAAGAACGCCGCTCCCACTGACATCTAGAAGACTGAAGTATAAACGAAGCGCGCTCCACTGGGTTGAAGTGAAAATCTCGAGGTTATTCTTCCCCGATTGAGAAAATGCTGGTACAGATGAAGATGGGGAGAACGTGGGCTGTACGTCAGCAACGCTCGTGGTTCGGACGTCGCCGAGCGCAGTTGGTAGAGTGGGGGCTGATGCGGTCCCAACTGTGATATCGTCAATACTGCGACGTTTCTTGGGCGGACCGCTCCTAGTAGGGGTTTCGTAGGTGGTGGTGTCGTCATCTCGGGCCCGTGGGTCTTCGAAATGCATCCCGAGGAACCTTTCGCAGAATCTCATAAAACCTGGGCAAAGGCGAAACCCACTTCCAGTACTTGCTCGTCGACGGGCTTTGGCACCAGACACGGACTCGGGAACACATGGCTTCAGCGTTTCACGACTAACATGAATAGTCTGGTGGCGCTCTTCCACTTCTGTGTGGGTGCGATCAACAGAGACACGCTCTTCAAATTGAGGTGGCTTACTGGGACCAGGGTGCGTAGCACTACTTGGCATCACCACTATCAATTCACCTCCGGTGGCGGATTTTTCTTGAATAATGTTGGAAGCTGACGATGATACAGGTGTTGATATCGATGCTGCAACGTCCAGCGTTGCACGCAACTGGCGACAAACAATGACCAGCTCATAGAAATCAACAGGCAGAAATGGCAACTGTTCCGCCAGATATCGCTTTACAGCCTCATCTTCACTCGATCCAATAAACTCCACTTCACGTTGATCACTCCGCTTGTGTTGGCGATATTCCAACAATCGGCCGGACTGGCAGTTGGACGGATCCCACGGAATCTGAAGCGTGGCGCCCATATTGTGGTTGGTGTTGCAGTACTCCGGAGCTGAGAATACAGTAATCACGGGGGGTAGCTGGTGCTGATCACCGTCACGCGATGTAAAATGCTCGCGGAACCCATCTTCCTCCAGCTCATGAGCTCGAATTATAGCAAGCAGCTTGTTGCGTTCGAGGAATGCTCGGCACACATGTTCGTTAAAAGTATAGGAACAACCTCGAACACTATTTGGTGCAAATGGCTCGTCCTGCTTTGCTGTCTCCTTCGCTGGGTCCGCCCACAGAAGATCACACAGTACTCCACTGGGATCAGGTTCCATGAAGCGGTTCACCTTGATGTTGATCTCGTCAATATCTTGAATACTTGGTGATAGACCACCGTGAACGGCAAGAAAGACACCTTGGGATGTTGTAATCTTGGCCGCCAAAGGCATGCTCTCGAAGCATTTGATCATCCGGTTGTACGTTACAATGCCGTACTTCTTTAGGCATTCAGTTCGAAAGCCATAAAATGTGCTGAGGGATCGGCACTCATGGTTCCCTCGTAATAAATAAATTGACTGCGGGAAACGAACTTTGAGAGCCAATAGAACTAGGATGATTTCGCATGATGACACTCCTCGGTCCACATAATCTCCAAGGAAAAGGTACGGGTTGGATGCCGAGGGTAACCCATGCACGTTGAACAGTTCAACCAGGTCGCTGAACTGTCCATGGAGGTCACCAACAACCGTGAATGGAGCCTTTGTGGAGACAACGTTTTGTTCCAACGTCATTACTTCTGTAGCTCGTTGAACAATAGCAAGTGCTGAAGCAACTGAGGTAGTTTCTCCTCGCTTGAAGATAGCCAGTAATTCGACAGGATCTATGGTCATCGCATCGCTGTCCTCTTCGACTTGGTTGCTTCCATGCTCGGGGCGAGAAATGGTAGCAACAGGGAGCTGCGTGAAATATTGCACGACACTTGAGTTGATGTCTTCGCTTGGCTGTTTTCTTATCATTCTGCTAAACATTGCTGTATCTGTGGAAATCCGTCGATGATGCTGATGGAGAATCTGATGCTGTTGCTGCAGATGATGAGTAACACTAAGTCGCTTTAGCGGACCTGCTTCACTTTCTTCCTGGTCATTACAGTTTCTGGACACAGAGCGATGTTTCAGAGGCGTAGCAACTTGAGTCTCTCGCGTTTCTTCCTGATTGGAAGCATCATTGGCGGGGTTTTCGGCTATGGATACTTGGAACCCTTTCTGGCTATCAAACTTGCGGGCGATTTCCCGGACACTACCATTCGATCCAGATCGAGTTGTCGTCAATCGGTAGCGATTGTACTGGGGTTGGGGTGTTGCTGGTTGTTCAATCAGTTTTTTGGGGCAATCGTCATCATCTTGAGGAATTGATAGCGTAGGAAATGCCTTGTTTGCCGGGACAGCCGTTGTCTTGGGCGCACTGGGACTCGGCAATCCATTGCCTGGAACAGCAGCTAGAAAAGCATTCAGTTTGCTCATTGCGACAGAACCTGTGATTTGGCTGCTACTGTCGACTTCTAGCGATGCTTGGTCAGACGAGCAGAGCTGAAAATGAGGCTATTCCGATAAAGGTGTCACTGGCACATTCCGAGCTCACCCTGATTTGCATACTCCCATATCTGCCACGCGCCTGGAATGCACGCTAAATCCATCGCTTTAGACTATTTCTGGACCCACTCTTCCCCTTCGACCAAAAGGTATTCTCCGTCTTTCATCGTCTTGCCGTTTGTGGATGGCTCCATAAAAAATCTCATGCTTCCTCACGTTCAATGAGAGCCTTAAACATCCTGCTATATTCTCTTCAAAACTCATGTATTCGATGTGGCATGGAATTTACTGGGGTCTCCCGACGGAAAGTTAAAACCAACGGTCTAGGTGAGCAGCGCATTGCATCTATAGCGTTCTTGAAGCCGATATTTCGCACATTGACGTCATTGATGTACAGAAGTGTATCCCCAACACTAACTCGAGAAGACAATGTTCTAGATCGCGCTGCTGCACCCGAAGTGAAGATGTAGGAAACCTCTGGGTACATATTATTCTTGTGCTGCACAAACTTCACACCAAGCGGGCCATCCTCTTCTCGCCAAATAACGTAGCATAGCGAGGCTTCAGTTCGCTCCCGCTGTTTGAGGATATCCAATCGGTTTGACGACGTTTTCCCATTACTCGTGGTGGCACCTGTTCGAACAGATGACATGGACAACGCTCGATTGAGGCCTGCTCCCATCGTCTCACTTCTCTCCCGAAGGCGCCTATAGTCTTGATCTGCACGTGAAAGAATTTCTTCTCTCCATTCAATCTCTTGTAGTCGGGGGCGGCGGAAGCGAAGTATCGCCGGCCGTACTCCGCCTTCGAGGATCTGCTCTACATCAGCAAATCTCATCGAAGAACTGTGTACTTCATAGTCGTTGATGGTGAGCAAATAGTCACCTTCACGGACCTGCCACATACCAGGTAGGGTGATGTTCGCTCCACCAGACTCAGCAACACAAGGATATCCCGTGTAGGGACACGGCTCGAGCTCCAACCCATGTTGTGTCCCTTGCCACAGAAACACTTCGTACTGTCGTTGTCTTTGCGTAAAAATCCCGCTGCTCCGCCTGTGTGCATCACTATTTGCAACAATGTCGTCATCCAAATCATCATCTCGCATGTCTGGCCATTGCATCCCTTCCATTGACGTCAATGGGGCCGTCGATTCGAGGTCGTCGTACCCGTACGCTGCCGCCGCCGTGAGTTCTCTTTCTCTCGGGCTGTTGCTGAGCTTGGTCATGGGGCCTCCCCAGAGAATATCGTCTTCATCTTCCACCTCCTGCACCTCTTCGTCCTCGTCCAACCCGTCGCTCGACATGTACGTAGAGTATCGCCGTTGGTCCTCCTCTCGCGGCGTGAGTACCGTGCCAGAGAACCTCCAGACCAGCGTTGGCGTGCGTGGACGTCCCTCGGCCTTGTCACAACGCCGTTTCCTCAGCACATGGCGTCGTACGAACGCTTGGATCGTGCGGGCTGCGTCGTTTTGCTCGTAAGTGCGGTTCAAAAAGCGTCGTGCGGAGCGTTGAAGCAGCACGCTGGCGCGTAGCTGGCGGTCTCGTTGGGCGATGCGCTCCCATGGGATCTCGCGCATGGCCTGTGCTACACAGGCATCTGCGTCTTCGACCTCTGCGCCTACGCCATCGGCCGCCACGTCGCCGCGCATGCCGCTCGTTTCCCTTGGCTTCTTCTTCTTCTTCCCCCCCTGCTGTACCGAAGTTGCCGTTGCATTTTTCGGGTAGGACAACGCACTTAGACGAAGCGGTACGCTAGTGATGTACCGTAAAGGGAAAAAAATTGGCAGCAGCGAGAAGCGCAGGTGGGCTCATCTGACTGTTACCGACAAGAGCAATTTTGTTTTTTTGTTCTGGACGGAACAGCTCCATTGTGCTCCAGCTGCAGAACCGTTTGGGGGAACTGCGCTGAGTTGGGTACGAATTGGCCAGCCGCCACCTCACTTCAACGGAGGCAGGTGAGCCGCTGAACAAACGCTAACGACAAACGCTGGTGCTGGGGATTCCTCGTCTATGCAGGCTGCGACGAAGCTGTCTCAGTCCGAGTGGGCCTGGTCATGGCAACGCAGAACTGCAAAGACAGTTGGCGCCGATTTGAAGAGTGAATGTGGGTTAACCCAAAGAAAGGCAGGCGGTTGATGTGGCTACAGTACCATAGTGGAGTGGTCCACATCCAGTATATCTTTTATGTGGCACACACTCTTTTTGGCGATAGATCACGTTTGGATTCCCTTAGGTCAGTAGGGAAGTATCCCACGTGGAATGCAATCAGTCGATCCACCACCAGGCCCGAGCACTCGACAAGGCGCCGCTCAAGCGGCGTGCGGCAGCAGCTGTGCACGAACCCTGTGCCATGTACACTTACTAGTATCGGCGATGTATGTAGTGAGCCGTACAGCACCTCGGTGCTAATTGACGCTCTGAAGCGTCTGATCGCATGGGTGAGTGCGTACGTGGCGCGTCAGAAATTCGAAGTTTTAGCCAAGCAAGTGGAGGATGACCGTGAATGGGAGAGTTATGCATTCATAATTTACAACATGGAGAGCTAAAGAGGAAGTGCTAGAGAGGCCTAACGATATGGAGCGGATCTAGTCTATGCTCCTATGGACTTTGGTGTCCTCACAGAGATCTAGGCGAACCACGCAGAGACCATCATATAGTCTTGGATCAACTCATGCATAATGAGATCGAACTCGGGCATGTACATCATCAAGAAGTACGTCGTAGTCATCGTCGTCATGCCTGAGACGTAGTGCCATCGCTGGTGCCACTTCTCATAGCGAGCTCCACCAGGCAACCCGCAGTAAAGCCAAGTGAAGCAACACATGAAGCCTTGCACTAGTTTGATCGCCAGGATACCCCACCACTCGTTACGCACAGTGTGCATAGCGAAGTAAATGAAGACAATCGCAAGCGTCGAACTGATGAGCGCATCGACGAGGAGGTACTTGGTCTCCTTCGATCGGTGAAACATGCTTGAGGCGATTGCAGCGCCGAACTGGAAGAGTGCACAGAAGTATTGGCCGCACGAGATCGACAACAAGCCCGCCAGCGCGTACACGACGTTGGAGAACATAAGTCCGTCCTGCCAGTCGCGCTTGTGGTGACGGTGGTGCGCCTTCATCTTACGAATTGGGTGATCACCCGTGACTGGAGGAAGCCGACGCACACCCGAACACGTGGCTTCGCACTCGCTTCCAGTGCTTAAGCGCGCACGCAGGAGTTGGATGCCACAGAGACACATGTTGGCGCAAGGATCGAGATACTGGAATGCGAGGGCGAGCTGGCGGCGAGGAGAACTTGAGATGTCGCGGCCTCGATGCGCGTGGTCGAATGATGATGATGATGATCCCACAGCTGGTCGCCAGCACAGGCGAATCCGATGGTTTGAGGCCAAAAGGAGCGGCTGAAACGGTTCGACGTCTAACGGCCCAGTACTGCACAGATCACAGAGGTCAGCGTGGAACAAACCCACCAGCTGCTTGACGATCGTGTTTCTCGATAGACGAACGTTCAACTCGTAATGGGTGGATAGCTGTTCCGGAAAGACCCCCAACAAACCAAAGGTACCTAGTTTTAATCACGTGATTCAAACTGTTCGCGCGACCATCGGATCCGTTGTGCCCTCGTGGGTGAGTCGACGAGACGCTGTCGACGCGCCGGCTGTGAGCAACTTTTGGAAAATCCGACGGCGATTTTGCGGCGGAATGCACCTGATACCACCCCTCGGCAACTGAGAGCATGAACCTGGAGCTTCCTATGCTCTTATTGACTACCATCCTAATTCATCCATGCGAGGCGCCGCCATTCTGAAGTACACAGGTCGGGATGATCTTGGTTCCGTTGGAACAGAATTGTAGGTAGAGCCGGAGTTTTTCGGCTCTGAAGTGCCCGGCATCAGCCATCGTCAGCATGTAGCCATTCGTCTGCGACACCACGGATCTCAATAAAATAAAACCGGAGACTCTTCGGTAGAGACCCAGAGGAACTGAAGCACATCCCATCGCAGCAATCTACGTACAGTACGTGTATGCGATAGAGTGTAAGCCATTTCACACACCAGAACGGCGTCAAGTTCACGAGATCGCGACGTTGAAGAAACCATCGCTCTAGCTTTCAGGTTGAATTTGACTGCTTGGCGTTATGACTCATGACTCGTGCTCTGCTTCATAACACGCAGAAGCATGGCAATGAGGTCATGGTAAAATAGTATCACTGAGAGCGAGAGATCGAATGAGAGGGCAGCACATCGTAGCCATCGACACAGATCTCCCCAACAGGCGTTTTCTACATCACGAAAAACGTAGTGACCAATGCCGCGCTCCAGTGACCCTTGAAGCTCATCTCGACAGGTCCATGGAGAACTCCCTCCTCCTATCCCCGTCGGCACTTCCGCTTCCTCTCTTGCTCCCTCTACCTCTTCTCCAGCCTCGACTATGCCTGAGAACAAGGCGCTAGACACCCTGGTGTTCGTGTATGGCACGCTGAAGCGCGGCTTCCTCAACTATAACGACTACCTCAAGCCGTCGTGTGAACTGGGCAAGGCCGAGTATCTGTGCGACGGCGTGACGGCCCAGCCTGACTTCTGCCTTGTATTGCGCAAGGAACGCAAGGTGCCTTGCCTCTACCGCCCTCAAGAGGGTGTCGAGGCAGGGTACAGCGTACCTGGAGAGGTGTTCCGCGTGGATGAGGACGCCCTCGAAGCGCTCGACATCCTTGAAGGTGTGGACGAGGCCAGTTACTACCGCGAAGAGATCGACATTCAACTCGCGAGCGATGGTCCAGGCGAGGCCTTCATAAAGGGGAAGACGATCAAGTGCCATATCTACCTCAAGGTGTTTAGCGAGGACCTCGTGGCTCAAGAGAACGTCCCTGAATACACTGCCGAGCACCACGTCTGGTACATGTCTCGTGTGCGCGTGCCTAAGCTACGCATCCTCCAGTGCATTTACGGAGACGAAGTCATCGCGAACGTGCAACGCGAGATGGACGCGGGTGCCGACTTCGCTGACGCCTGGAAGAAGTGGGGACGTGTGTAAAGATTGCTATTGGGAGCGATGACCTGTATATGTGGATATCGTCCAATACAAACAATAAGATAAAGGGATGTCGCCCACCCATAGGTTCCATCTGTGTTGCCCCCAGTTCGACATGAAGGTCTTCCTCGCTGATGCACCGCTGCTCGGTGTGGAGTACGGCAGAGCATACTACGCTCGCGAGTGCTTCACCACGTACTATGAGTCTGTGGCAAGTTATCTGGCACATGGCACGCGTATCGTGACTGTGGTAGGAGCTCCAGGTAAGAGCGTGTAGACCATACAGTAGTGAGCGTTCTGATAATGGGGACCAACATGCTTGTTCAGGCGTCGGTAAGACACTGTTCGGTGCCTTTTTAGTGAGCCAGCTCTGCATGAAGCACCCTACATCTTGGTTGATTGTGGCGTCGAGTGGAGGTGGGAGTGAGCTCTCTTACCTCACAGTATTCAAAGATGATGGAAGTCGAACTGAGGAGTTTGAGCCACAAGAGATGGAGCGACTTCTGGCAGCAGTCATGAGAGAAGCAAAGCTCAAGCAGCGGAAGCTCCTAATGGTGTACGACGGTGCACCGAAGCGCATACCTGCTGTAGGTCAACTGATATGCTTGACGAGGTCGAGTGCAGTATGGTTCACTCAGTCAGAGTCCTGCAATGACAACAAGACGTTGCATCTACCGCTGTGGACCCGAGATGAACTCCATGCTGCAGCATTGGAACTGGGGCTGGGGATCGAGCCATGCGAGATTGATCGACGCTTCGAGATGTTTGGAGGAACAGGCAGAGTCGTGCTATCGACTGATCAAGAACTCGTGGAGGCCTGTAAGCATGAGCTACTGGGTCAAATCGAAAGCATAACCACCCCGAAAGTATTCCACAAGTTACTGTGGGCGGTCGGTGACATTCAGTGGCAGTGGCTATTGCAAGACCAGCCAAGCAAAGGATGCTCGTTTCTCTCAGAGCGAAAACTCGCGTCACCATTTGTTGCCAAGCGCTTGGTGCACCAAGTGCTTCTGCAGTCGTCGTCGCGGCCAGACGACCTGCTAAAGTGGACGCGTGAGATCCCTCAAGCTCTCCAGGAATTGAAAGTCACGCTCGTCGCCCATGATACTCTTAGGCGTGGCAACTTCACGGCATGGCCTTTGCACAAACCTGAAGACTCCAGCCCTGATCAGCTGTCCATTCCAACTACTCCCAACTTCGTCTTCGTCGATACGATATCCCCTTACATGCTCTCTCGTGGACAATATCACATCATGCCGCCGTCCAAGTTCACATCGATCCATGCGCTGGGATTCTCAGGAATGTACTGGCGAAATGGCTCTGTTGGGCTCGGCTCTCGGTACTGTGTATTGCTATGCCAGATCGTGTCCTCGAAGCCTACATCATTCAGTGCAGTGGAGATCGTCAGCGTGCTCAAGGATCTTCAAACGCTGGAGATGGTCGAGAAGGATCCCACGCGAGCAGCGCTGGTGTTCGTCGTGCCGACGCATTTGGACGCAACTACCCAGCAGAATCCCATCGGTATTCATACGGCTTCTGCCGATGCGTCTATCTCCAGCACGTATTTGTCTATGATCGAGAGGATTCCGCAATGCTTGATCACTCTAGACGAGATGTGATCGAGTCAGAACCACACAGCATGACCGTGACCGTGATTTGCATATTAAATATGTACAACTGCTCTCTCTGTCTGTCTGTCTGTCTGTCTGTCTGTCATTCTACCTACACCTGTACGACGAGCACCGTGATGTCGTCCGTGCTGCCCATCTCACGCGCTTCGTCCGCGATCGCCTCGGCTGCCGTCTGCGAGTCGCCTCCATCCGTGAGCTCCAAGTGTGCAAGCGTCATCACTCGCTGGTTCGAGAGTACTGACCAGACACCGTCAGTGGCGACCACAATGGTCGTGCGCCCCACAAGCAGCTCGCTCGCACGGATCTCGGGAGTCGGGATGACCCACCCGCGCATGTTGGCGCCCTTGAGATCGAGGTCGCCAATGCTTCGGAAGGGCTCCAAAATGCCAGCGATTCGGCGGTTGCGGATAAATGCGCCGGCTTCCAGCACGCGGAGCTTCTCCGATCGGTTGGCGGCGCTGTGGTCGTCTGAGAGCGGGATGATCGTAGCGGTGTTGCCAGTGCGGTCCTCCTTCGTGCGCCAACTCGCCCGGTTGCTCACCCGTTCAGGCGCTTCACGTGCCACCGATCGGCAGTCGCCACAGTTGAGCACAAGCTTCTGATACGTCTGTTCCGTACGGCTCCAGTAGAGCACGACGGCGTTGAAGCACGCGCCACTGTCGTCCTCCATGCGGTCGGCGATCGTCAAGAACTTGCGATCCAACGCTTCTACAGCTTTCTCCATCTCGCTCGAGATGAATTCGAGTCCTCCATCACGGAAGACGGTCTCTAGGGTCTGGTAGAGTCGCTCCGCCACGAAGTCGGCCGCCTTGTACCCTCCGTGTCCGTCCATCACTGCCAGTAGATGGAAGTGCGGTCCGCTGCGTACGACAAATCGGTCCTCGTTCTTATGTCCGGTGCTTCCCTCGCTCGTCGTGGATCCGACACTACGCAGCTTGGGTGGCGCCTTAATGTCCTTGGCGTCGTCTTCTTCGTGCGTGTCATCGTCCTCGTCCTCCACCTGGATCACATCCAAGTCGTCGTCGTCGAACTCGAGTTGCGCCTCTGTCTCTGTCTCAGCGCGCCGCCTACGCGGTGCGACGTTCTGCGCCTTGGTCAGCGTGCGCGTGAGCAGGGGCAGTCGCGTGCCCATGGGGCTGCTTGTGCTCGGCGTCTCGTCAGTCGGCTTGCCCATACTACTGCGTCGTCTCCTCGAAGATGAAGCCAAAGCAGCAGAAGGCGGCGGCGGGGGCTCCAAGCGCTCGGTTGCGGTCTGTGTCTGTCGCTTGAACTTACGCCGCAGGCTCATGCACGCAGCGCCTTGCAGAAGAGCCGCCACGAAGTCGCCCAGGAACGGCTTCTGCGTCTCTCTTCCTCCGCTTCAGTCAGTTGTCGGGTGGCGCTGCCCGTCGTGAGATATGAGATACCGGTATTGTTGTACTGGTGACGGTAGGGTCCTGGTGGTTTTGGTATACTGGTATTGATACCGGTAAAATGCAAGACAAGGTTGTCAAGGAATGATACCAAGACGAACGGACAGGATGATGATGATGCGGCTGGGAATGCGCCGCGCATCGGCAATGGCGACAGCCATGCGGCCAGCAGCGATGGCGCGGCGCTGTATGTCCGACTATGGAGACATCTCGGTGATGCCGCTGTTCGCGGAAGACGCTGTGCGCGACAAGATCGGCAACGGCCTCAAGCGCGACGGCTTTTGTGTCATCGAGGGCTTCGCTGGCACCGATGTCGCGGCGGCCATGCGCGGTACGAGCGCAGAAGGATCCTGGCCGTCTGCATAGGAGATATCTTAACGGGTGTATTGGTGTGTAGAGGAAGCGCAGCGACTGTATGAGGAAGGATACATGTTCCCCAGCAAGTCGACGGACGAGCAGGGCAACGAGATGGTCAAGCCAGGCGTGTTCGCGACTGAGCTCGACGGCAACGAGTGGGAGCTCGCTCCGACGATCCTGGACTACACGCGTAGCGTTGTACTGCAGGCGCCTATTGTGCTGGACCACCTCTTCCCGCACCTCAAGATGAACCGCCGTTCGTACGGCACCAAGCTCGCCGTGAGTCTTGGAGAAGGCTCCAAGTGTACGTGGTGCCGCCATACAGAACATGATCGCGAAATGAACTCATGCAGTGCCTGACGGATGCTCTAGACCCCAAGCATTGTGACAACTCGGGGCTGCCTGATCAGCGCAAAGTAACCATGGTGTACTACCTGAACCCACACTGGGAACCGAGCCAAGGTGGTGAGCTGCGCATCTTCAGCAAGGACCAGGGCGTTGTCGTCGTCCCACCCAAGGCGGACACACTCGCCATGTTCTGGAGCGATCAGGTGGTGCATGATGTGCTGCCGACACTCACGGACACGTCGGCCAAGGACAAGCGTCGGTACGCGTTGACACTGTGGCTCGTGTCAGACAACCTCAAGGAGATTGTCAACATGGACGATCCACTGTACGCGACCCGCGAAGAGCACTTCCCGACGGCGTGATATCATAAGGATTCCTACAAGGAATAGAGCATGCTGTTGAGTGGTGCCGTGTGCCTCGTAGGAGGAGGACCAAAGGAAAGACACGAAGAAATGGCATGCATTTGGAATGTCTCGGTATGCGAGACGTACCAATACACACACACAAAAGCTAGCGTTTTATCTCGTGATGCGGAACGAGCGGACCTTGGCCAGCAGCTCCTTGGCTTCACCCTTGGAGAAGTGCTCACGCACGGGCTCAAGGATTCTGTAGATAAGCACGCACAGTAGGTCAGAACCTTCCAAACTCCAGTACCATCAGAAACACCAACATACTCGTTAAGGTGGGTCGTGAGAGAGGCCTTGAGGTCAGCTGGAGTGACTTCCTTGGCAACGAACGCAGGCTCGAGCTCTTCGTACGTCTGGAAAGTCTTGGTCTCGCCGCTCACGAGCTTGACCGATACGCCCTGCGCCGCGAAGCGTGGGAAGATGATGTGCTTCATGTAGTCGAGGATCGGGTTGGCCTCCACGATGCCCTCAGGGCAGAACGCCTTTTCGATCTTGCGGGCCACGTCCTCAGCCGCATCCTCCATGAAGATGGCCGACTCCGGATCACTCTTCGACATCTTCTCCTGACCTTGCTTGAGGCCCATGAGCATGTGGTGGCTGATGATAATCGGCTTGAACTTGTTCTTGATTAAATCGCAGTAGTCACGCGCCAGCATGTTGATCTTCCGCTGATCCATGCCGAGCTGACAAATGTCGGCCTTGAGGAAGAAGATGTCCGAGCACTGCATGAGCGGGTACATGATCTGAGCCGCCGGCATGCCCTCGCCTTCTTTACGACCCATGATCGTGCAGCACTTGGTCGTGCGAGCAATCGTCGTGCGACGGGCGATGTCCATCACGCGGAGCCAGTAGAACGCTCCGTTTGCGATGATTTCGTCCGAAGCCCACAGGAACTGCACGTTCGTCATGTCCATACCAGTCGACTTCCAGATCTCGACCATGTAGCGACCCACGGTGCGGATCTTCTCAAGGTCACCGCCCATCTTGCTGTTGAGCATCGCGAACCAGTCAGCGACCCAGAAGCGGAAGACAGCACCGGCCGACGTGAGGCGGTTCACGTTCACCGTACGCAACACACCCTGGGCGATGTGCATGCGACCTGATGGCTCGAAACCATCGTAACACACTGGGTTCACCTTCTTCTCGAGAAGCGCCTGCAGCTCACTCTCCTGGATACACTCCTCACCGACGACGCGGCTCACCTTGTAGCGGTCCTCGTTCGAGAGTGACGACGCCTGCCACTCACGCTTCTCCGTCTCTGGGTATGCTGGGATCGACAGCGTCACGAGCTTGTCGCCGTCCACGACAGGCGACACCTTCATCTTCTTGATGTTGGTCCAGAGCTTCTTGAGTTCGCCATTGGCGAAGTGCTGGCGCACAGGCTCGAGCAGGGCGTTCAGGTACTTAACCAGGCATGGCTTGAGGTCAGCCGGGTGCACCTGTTCGCTCTTGTACGCGTTCTCCAGCTCATCGTACGTCTTGAACGTCAGGTTGCCGCCGTTCTTCTCACTGCGCTCGAGCGTGATGCCTTCAGCCTCGTTGGACGGGAACACAATGAGCTTCATGTACTGCAGAATCGGGTTCTGGTTGATGTCACCCGGGGGCAATACGCCTTCTTGACCTTGGTGTTGAGTTCCGCCGCCGTGTCGTCTACGTAGATGGCCGAGTCTGGGTCCGTCGTGCTCATCTTGAGCTGCTCCTGCTTGAGTCCGAAGAGCAGTGGGTGCGACACGAACGCAGGCGCCTGCTTGGCCTTGAGCTCGTCCTTGAGGTCGATGTACTCTTGCACAAGCGCATTGCCCGAGTCTTGGTCGGCTCCAAGCTGGTAGATGTCCGCATTGAGCAAAAAGCCGTCCGCGACCTGCATCAGTGGGTACATGACGCGGTTCGTGTTCGGCGCCGGTTCGTCCGCGTTGCGGCCCATGATTGGCGCGCACTGCTGCACGCGCTCGACGGAGAAGCGACCGGCCACATCAAGCACACGCGACCAGTAGGCACTCGAGTGGCGGGCGATCTCCGTCGACGCCAAGTGGATCTCGAGGTTGGGCTGCGTCTCCACGTCCAGGCCGAGCGCCTTCCACACTTCGATCATGTATGCACTGACGTTCTGGATCTTCTTCAGGTCACCGCCGAACTTGTTGTTGAGCAGCGCATGCCAGTCGGCCACCCAGAACTTGACATGGCATCCGGCGTCCATGAGACGCTTGGCGTTGAGCGCACGCAGCAGCCCATGCGCAAGCGTCACCCGGCCCGACGGCTCGAACCCATCAAACGCCACAGGGTGCGCCTTCGCCTCGAAGATGGCGCGCAGACGCGCCTCTGTCTCGGCGTTCAGAGGGGCGCCATGGATCTGCGCCAACTTGGCCAGCTTCTCGTCCACGGAGAGCGACGAGGAAGCGAGTGACGGCGCGGCCGAGCCATCGAGACTCAGTGCCGAGAAGCCAGGCAGCAGGGCAGTGCCCGAGACGGAGGAAGGAGCAGGTGGAGGCGTGGCGGCCATTGCGATTCTGCGGTAGGCACGTGGATGGTGAATGAGCTCCTCATGGCGATGGCTCGGCGAGACGCATCCAGACACATCAACCCTGGAAATTATACATATGGACATAGTAAGACGGCGTTGCTACGATTATGGGATGGGTTGAGAGGATAAGCACAGAAATAAACATCCTTTGGGAGCAACAAGGAGAAAGTGCATGTGGTGAATATGCTATATCAGTTGATGGTGGTGAATTTGAATGGATAAACTGAGTTTGGAGAATGCTAGAATTGTACCCCACTACAGCATACAAAGACGTAGAGAAGGAATCAATTGAACCTCATGAGGGACTACTGTCTGAGGACGTGGAGCTGACAATAACTAAGTACAATAAATCGTTGATCAAGCAAGCAATTTATTTCGTCGACCTGTGACCAGACGAAGGAAATACAACAGTATTGTAGCCGAACTCGCCTGGAATACGCCGCCTCAAGTATGTAGTGAACTCTCAGAAAGCTTCTATAGGATCTCTGTGCATTTTAATGAGAACGGGGACGAAAATGACTCATTTTCAATGAGAGAGCATTGGAATGTTCTCATGTTCGCCCCACAGCCTCTGAGGATGAACTCTTGTTGACTCGTTCTGGTTGCCCTTTTGCGATTGTGAATGAATGGCGATTCCATCATCCTTGATGACGGTGGGGCTCGTGATCGAATGTCGATGCTGCAGACGCGCGAGGTGGCTCATCCACCAAGTTGCCAACAAGTCAAGTCATCCACATCAATGCATTGTGTTCAGGCCACATGTGTTGTCCACGTAACCTTCTATTAAAGTGGTGTACAGTAGACCAGTTCAATATGAGGTTATTTCGAACTCAGCGTCATGAGGTTTTACTTGGTCCTTCCCGGTCGAAACTCTCTGTCACCTTTCGACTCGAAAGGTGACAGACCGAACATCACGAGCCAGCACCATGGACGACGCCATGAGCGGACGCGTGACACCGACACGAGACGTCACTGGCAAGGAAGAGGATGGTACACACATGCGCCGTGTCTCAGGCTACCCATCCATGCCATTTTCATCGGCTAATTCCCTCTGTGGACCTGTAGACAAGCCCGAGAAGATCATCACCGAATGCGTGGACGTGTACCTCATGATGCCCGAGGGCGACCGTGAGATCGAGCTCAAGGACTTTACTATTATGAAGCCCAAGAACAACCGCATGCACCGCCTCGTGCGCTATTATCCTCGCTGTGAGATCTCGTACCGCGCTGTGCCGCCACCGCCACCAGAGGAAAAGGTCGTGACATCGCCCAACGGCACACATACGACCACGATCACGACCACGCACCGCCACAACGGCGGCTTCAGTAACCCAAGTCGAAATGCCGAGGTCTTCCGCCTCAAGCGGAAGCTGTTGAAGGAGTATTATGCGTCTATTACAAAAGACCCGACGTTTATGTCCATGGATGACGAGACGCTTGACGCCAAGGGCTACAGCGGTAGTAATGGAACTAGTGGGAACACCAATAACTCGCTGCGATCAACGTACAGACGGCCGGCATCTCCTCCTAACTGGGGTCCAAGCGACAGTCGAGACGCTCCATCGCCACCAAGACTGTCGATGTTCCCCAAGTACCGCCGCATGCCGTTGGGTGACGAGGACTCGGCGCCACTCACGTCCCACTTGAACCCTCGCATGTCCTGGAAAGCTCGGATCAACTATATCTCGTCCTTATGGCCTGAGATAGCCCCAGTGGACGACGATGAGGATATTATGGACTACTACGGTCTCGAAGTGCAGATTATATCGGAAGAAGAACGCAAGAAAGAACTCGAGGCAACGAAAGCAGGAGATGCAGAAGAGAGGAGACAAGAGGAAGACAAGCAGAAGCAGATAATCTCGCCTGTGAAGTCAGAGCCACGGGAGAATGCGCAGGATGGCGAAGACGAGGATTCAGAACCCGAAATGACCGTCGAGACACGAAGTGCTGCTAAAATGAAGGATGCGGACCCCAAGATCTTGCCTGTTGCGTCCAAGCAGGATGACTGGGTGCAGTGCGACAAGTGTCAGAAGTGGAGACGTCTACCGAGTGAGTCCTTGCTGATGGAGTGAACTGATGGTGTGATCGACTGACTAACCGAAATCGATGGAGCAGACCACGTGAACGTGTCGGAACTGCCGGCAACTTGGTACTGCAAGATGAATCGCTGGGACAAGCGCTTCAATGTACGTGCTGCGTGTTCGTGGGGGGGGGGGATCGGGCGATTGCTCACTGTTGCTTTCTTGTAGAAATGCTCAGCACCCGAAGAGAAAGTTGTGGTACCAATGAAGGAGTCCGATTTAGTGGCCTTCCGCGAACGCAAGTTTGTCCAGGAGTTCCTGCAGCGTGTCAAGCGAATGGAAAAGGCCACTCAACAGTACAAGTACGTTGACTCGCGCGACGATAACGGCGAGCGTCAAGTGGTGCAGTGTGTTGAGTGCTTCAAGCAACGCCCTCTGATTGGTGGCATGGACCCACGACGCATCGCCCAGCCATTTGTGTGCTGGATGAACAGCTGGGACGAGATGCATGCAAGTTGTTGCGCACCCCAGGGGCCAATTCCGTCTCGTCACTGCGAAGGACTCACAAGTACGGGATCCAATGCCAGTGGAAATGCTCCAGGAGGTTTCAACGACGACACAAAGAAATATTTAAGTGGCTCTGGCTCGGCTGGAACCAAGGGCACCTCAAGTGGCAATGGTGGAAGTAATGGAGGAGGCAAGAAAGCGCCGTCGAACAGCAAATCCGCGACAAGCAACGGCAACAGTAAACCACAGGCGAAGAGACGACCGTCTGATTCGTCCGTTGTGAGCGAAAAGACTGGGGCAGCGAGTACAGTGACGCAAGCGAAGAAGCCGAAGCGGAGGTAGCACACCTGTCGTCTAGTATCTAGATGTATGTAAATCGCTTCCTAAAGAAGTACTACTGACAAGCAATACGTCAAACATGCGGGTTTAGCAATACAACAGCAACATCAACCACAGCGTGGGAAACGAGACGAGAAGGATACCGCCGTTGGAAGGCGCCTGACGTCAGGGACGGTCAAGGCTCTGATTTAATGCTTCGGTCGTCACTTGGTACAGTCTCTCCGAGTGGAGTCTCATACAACCGTGGTATCCTCAGCACGTTGGTGAATCCCGTCGACTTCATTGGTGAAGTGACTGCCATCGGGACTGATCAGTATGAAGCGTTTCCTCCTCGCCATCGTGCTTTTCGCTCTCCTGGCGGCCAGCGTGTGTCGTGCTGGTCGCATCGCATACGCTGTCTGCCAGACAGCGTGTAATGCAGCGGCCATGTCGTGTTACGCGTCAATGGGAGGTGGCTTCGGCGTCTTACTGGTGCCTATGTGCAGCGCTGCCCAAGCCTCATGCATGGCGACGTGCGCGGCATTGCTCGTGGCGCCAACTCCATAAGACAGCAACACAAGAGAAGACCACAAGGCCAAGAAATACGACAACAACAGCGTAGGTCTTCTAGCGTGTACGAAATGTCGGCTTCAGTAGTGAAGTGGTATGAAGTTATGAATGGGATCGTGCCCGTGTGGTTCTCTCTTCGTCGTGACTTATGGTTCTAGCATGACACACGGTCGTTGTTGAGGAGAAGACAGAACTTCCCCGTGAAACACTGAGAACGCCTTCAAGAACTTGTCCTTGTGCGGAAAATCGCGGCCGACACCCTAGATGCATTCCGAAATCCTCTTGTTCTGTTGGAGTGTCGTCAAAAGAGCATCGAGTACTCCTTGCCATTCATCTTCCCGCGACCGCCAGTGTGGAGTGAGCTTCAGGTGCTTCAATGATGCGGACTTTGGGACTTGGTCATCAGCAAGAAGCTTCAGCAGTTGAAGAAGAGAACTATCGGCAAGTTCACACGTCACCACGGCAAGCGACTCAAGGTTGTCGAGCACCTCAATCGCCGGCTGTAGCGAGCTGATGGAGCTGTGTTGAAAAGAGAGTTCCTTGAGGTTGGGGAGATATGAGAGAGCTTGACGTAGCCAGTCTTCTGCAATACTGGAGCGAGTACTACGGATCACAAGTCGACGAATGTCACGGCCGAGCATTTCGAGAAGTCGCAGGATCGCGTCTGAAGAGCTTTTACCGAGTTCCCAGACTTCGAGTTGATCAACAATCGCCCGAGAATTTTGCAATTCGGAAGGGTGCGTGGGTGAAGTGTCACTGCGCTCCACCCAGCACACGCCGTATCCAGGCATGAGGACTTGTAGTCGTGGGACCGAGCTCTCGTCTGACACCACGGCTACTCTCGACCAGGCACGTTGGAGCATGAAACCATGGCCCGCAGGCGTCTCCTGACGAGGAAAAGCCTTCGCCCCGTGCTTCAACGAGACAAACTGGAGCTCAGCAGACGTTACATCAGGAAGCAGAAGCTGCAGCGGATTTGGATGCCGCATCACTCGCTCGATGCTTTCGATGTCGTTCATGGTCATCTCAGCTAATCCGATACTCAGAGTCTTCGCTCGCTGAGGCGCCATACTAGAGAGCAACGCCAAAGCGAGCCATTGCCACGACTGGCGCGTGCTCCCAGGCTTCTTCCGTTCCACGACGTGACCTCCCATCGTCTCCACTCGGACATTAGCGACATTGTCACTCGCAGCCAGAGCCGAGAAACACGGGATTCGGAGGCAACTGTTCACTGGAAACTGAACGAAGACTGAGCGCTCGCGGTGGTCGTCTTTTGCTTGGAGAGTTGACTGCCAAAAGCTGAACTGGGAGTCGGCATCAACGCGGTCAGGAGTCTTAGGTTCTCGTCAAACCCAACGTACGTCAGCGCGACACCAAGCGCAGGCAACTGGCTCAGGGTCCTGAGCAACCAACTGGACACCACGCCATTGACGAGGAACGCATCGCAAGCGGTCAGTTTGGCCACTTGGGCGCCTTTCAAGGCAGCGCGCCGACACAGCTCACTGGCCGCTGTCTCGTCGACGCCAGTTTTCACACACACGGGCACAGCGGAAGGCTTCTACTTGGCCCCATGGATGCTTTGTCCATATTCCACCAGCAGCTTCCACGTGTCTGTGAACTGCTGGCTCGGCTTGGTCTTGGGCTTGGCCTTGCCCCGCGGTTTGGCCCATTCGAAGCACTCGTCGATGATGCCCCAGGCTGACTTCCGGTCCAGATACATGCTGATACCCACACGCTTGACTTCGCACCGGCCTCTAGCTGCTTCAAACTGCACTGTCGCCTTGCCACAGAGCGCATACACCAGCTCCAGTAGCCGCGATGGCTCGAGTTCACTTACGAGATGCACGAGGCGGACGGCCTCGACCACGAGCCGCGCGTCTTGAGGGATGAATGGACTCACATCCAAGTCGCACCAGAGCACGCCATCAGCAGGCGAGATCATGCGGTAGCATGAAACAGGGCTCGAGAACGAACCACGCAGCGCGAGGAGCGCACGCAGCGCATCGGCAGAGAACGCGTCCACCATGGTCCACGAAGGGAGGCGACTCAGATAATTATTCGAGCAGGTCAGAAGATCTCAGATCTGAGTACGCGTGTCAAGCGTAGCGGTTTGGATGATGTATCTAAATCTAAAACTCCCAAAATGGAAAACGGTTTGGATGATGTCAGTGATCAGCAAGTTCACAAGTTCACACAGGCGCCTGTGAGGTATGGAGACACTCCTGGCGCAGCTCTCATCGTGTGATACTGAACCGACTGTCGTAGTATGACGACAGCTCTCCATGGCGGCAATACAGTCGAGGTCAGGAAAGCGTCAATGCGTGTGATAATACGCACTGACAAGAGATCGGATTGGACAGGTAATGCATTATGACGGCATATACAGCCATGTAGTTGATCAGAATTCTATGACACAACTAACCATTTCATACCTAATATCGATTATTGAGGTATTCGATTAGTACGCTAGGGACTGACTCGCTCTCATTGCACCGTCCGTCT